>JBAMCG010000077.1:6727500-7012500 GCA_037075325.1 Drosophila mayaguana
GTTGTTGCTGCCACTGCCATTGCCATTGCCATTGCCATTCGCCTGGCCATTGCTGTGCGCCGCGGACAGCTCGACGGCAGCAGCAGCAGCAGCAGCAGCAGCGTTCGATTTACTAGGCGATTGCTCATCGCCGCTGGCATTGCCCAAGCTGTTGGCGTACTCCTGACCACGTGCGGCCGCTTGTTCTGCAAGAGAAGTGGAGAAAGAAGACGAAAGAGTTAGCGACAACTAAGATACATTGCATGCAGCCAGAAGACATTCCGAACACATGTTTAATCACACAATCGCAATTCACAAGCCACAATAAACACGCCAATGGCAATGCCAATCCCATTTCCTTTAAATGCTTGACAATAGAGCATGTCATACGAGCACACGAAGGCTCATCCTGGCTTCAATAGAAAAAAAAATGAGAAACTATGTGTGTATGTGTGTGTGTGGAGTCTGTTCCTCGCCAGCTAGATTTTTTGCACACGATATGCGACAGCTGGAAAATTGTTCCATGCTCGCTTGCCTCTCATTCAAAGGCGCGCAGATTTTGACAAGTTGCCAGGATTTATTCAAATGTCAGCGAAGGGTTAAGCGCACGTCCTCGTGTCCTTTTGCCTCTGCTCGCCCTCACCCCTCCTCGCTCTCCTCTCTCCCTCTCTCCCTCTCTCTCTCTCGTGCTCTCGTCGGGCTTCTTAGAAAATGTTGCCACAAAATATTTTCTTTAGCCAGTTTTGTTTTTGGCTTTTCATGCTGCTCAAGGGAAACGTTAAGGGCGCAACTGCAACCGGGTCTAGCGAATCACCAAGATGGTTTCATGTTTTCTCTTTCTCTCTCACTCTCACTGTGTCTCTCTCTCTCTCTCTCTCTCTCTCTCTCTCTATCGTTCTCAATGTGTGTTGTGTTTCGTGTGCGCTTTGTTTTGACAATTAGGGTGTTAGGGTGTTAAGTGGTTTAGCCCTTTTTTCGTCTTTCTTTCGTTTTAGGTCTCAAATTAAACGGGAATCGGCTTAGGCGTGTCGCACGGGGCGTTCTATTGTGATAACACATACACACCGACACACACACATACACATTCTCTCTGGCAATGTTGATCTCACTTTTCACCATCAGCGAAATTAGTTTCCGGGCCACTCAACTCAATTGCTTACGGCTTATCTCAGCTAAACTTTGGCCAACAATTCAGATGATTTTAATAATACCTAAAAGTTCTTAAGTTACTAAGCCCTATATGGCATATGGATATAGAAGATATATCTATTGATTATTAGCTGCGGATCTAGAGACTAGAGACTAGAGACTAGAGACTAGAGACTAGAGATTAGAGATTAGAGACTAGAGACTAGAGACTAGAGACTAGAGACTAGAGACTAGAGACTAGAGACTAGAGACTAGAGACTAGAGACTAGAGACTAGAGACTAGAGACTAGAGACTGGAGCTAATTCTGTGTAAAATCTACGTTTTATAATTGAACTAAAATATAGCTGCTTTCATTTCAAATAAGCTATATGATATAGTATAATGATCTAGATAGATCCGACCCAAAATAGTTGCTTACAGCTTAAATGTCTATGTAGAAAATCAAATTGTAATCAAAGTTTCATTAGGTTCAAGCAGTTCAGTTCAGAAGATCATAGATGTATAAATAATTAAATAAATAAATAAATAAATAAATATATATATATATATATATATATATATATATATATATATATATATATATATCATTAGATCATTATACTATATATATATATATATATATATATATAAAATAACATAAATATATATATATATATATATTCTCCATCAAATCACAACTTTACATATTCAACTAAAATATTATAATAAGCTACACAAGGCTTTAAAAAAAGGGGCACACAACGTTTGTCTAGCGCTAGGGGGGCCTCGAGGCTGCGAGAACTTTGCTTAATGTTGTTGCTGTTGTTGTTGTTGTTGTTGTTGTTGTTGTTGCTTGCTGTTCTGTTGTCATGCGGCTGTGATTGTTTTTTATTGCCTGGCTACTTTGGCGGGCACAATTAGACACACATCAATTAACAATTAGCTAAACGACAGCTGCCCAATGTCCAGTTGTTGTTGGCCCCCCCCCCCCCACACACACACACACACACACACACACACATGTACACATGCACACACACAGCAACACACAGCAACACACACGAACTTATTAATAGCTGAGCAATATTAATGCCTCCGCCCACTTGTTGAGCATGGCATGCAGGGTGTCCATGTGTGTGTGTGTGTGTGTGTGTCTGTGTGTGCATGTGTGTGTGTGTGTGGCCAGCCCAGACGAGACCAGCCTAGTTGCGGAGGGTCTGCTGTGCACGGTTAGCCACTTTGGTCAGCTATCGATGTCGGCTGCTGTTCGCCTTGTTAAGTCTTGTTCGCGGCCAGTCCCGTCTGCTAGCTCCCTCCTGCTCGCTCTCTCGCGCTCTGCAGCTCAGTCTCTCTCTCTCTTTCTCGCTCCCTCTGCTCGATTAATTCAATTTGCTGCTGCTGCTGCTGTTGTTCGGTCTGCCGTTTGCTCAATGAATCGGCGCCATGAGTTGCTTGATTTTCTGTCATGCGATATTTTTTGCGGTATCCCCTTGCCGCTTTTGCCCCTCGCCCACTCACTCCCTCTCTCGCACTCTCTCCCTCTCTCTCACACACTCTCTCTCTCCCTCTGCTTTGCTGGCTTTCCTTTCACTTCATTTTCATTTCCATTTTCATTTTCCGCCTAAATTAATTTGATATTGAAGTTCGCATCTTTTTCGCTCAACGATTGTAATCTATACCTAGATGCAGACAGTCCGTCTCCTGCCTCCTTCTTCCTCTCCCTCTCTCTCGCTCTCCACTCTGTGCATTCCTGCCAGTTGGTCCTGTCCAGTTTTGGCCACTTCAGTGGCTCCTTTGTGCGTTAATTAAATGTTCAATTAAGCAATTTTCCTGCTGCCGTAGCTGGCTTTGTTCTGCTCGGTTATCGATATCTTTCTCCCTATTTTATGAATTTACATTAACTGCCTGACCCATGGGCGTCTATAATGGGATAATTTGCCAATTTGTTTCGGGGAAGGGGAGCGGCATGATGGAGTGCCAGGAGCGGGGGTGTATGTATGGCATTCTTCGGAAACTATTTACTCTTAAATTTGATCGATAATTGCGTTCTTAGCTCAGTTGATAGATCAGTTCTAAGAGCGATTCATTGGTATCGCATCAATTTATGTAAGTTAAAAAATCGATAAATAATGTTTTAAATGCTTAAATGTAGTGTACACATATATATCGATAGCTATCTATCAGTAGCATACTTTGATACTTATCGATATCATGACCAAGGCACAACGTCTTTCGTTAACTGCTGCAATTTTCTTCATATAGTTAATACTCCATATAGACAGGCTCATGCCTTGTCCGTCTATCGATACTTATCGATAACTTGATTATGTTTCATATGTGCTTATATATTAGATCTTTAGCTCATCTCTTTCTATTTCACACTTAAGCATTCTTTCTATTCAGTCGAACTGTCTATCGATAATTATCGATAGCGCCAATTTGTATGCTCAACACGCATTGCATAGAATCTGTCGCTCACTACTCAATTACATTTAAGAGTAGCTAGCTAAGCCAGCACATTTCACTTGTTATTTTGTTATTGGCCCTGCTACTCGCATTTGTCAGTCAGTCGGAGGCGAGTCCCACACCCCTTCCCACCGTACGCCTCCTGCACACCCCACTGTACAGCCACTTCAGACGGCAGCTTAGCTGGCAGTATGCCACAAAGCTGCGCCTAGTTGCGACTCGTTTAGAGACGACGACGACGACGACGACGAAATGTAAAATTACCAATAAAGTCAAATTGAAATTGCCAGACATATTAATAAAAGCCACGACCAGGAAGGGGCGGCTTGGCGCTCGCGGGGGCGTGGTTGCGGAGACAACGCGATTTAACAAATGGGTCGCGCGGGTGCCACAAAAAAAAAAAAAAAAAAAAAAGGAGCGTAAGAAAAGAAAAACGTAAACTAGACCAAACTCGGCAGGAGGTAGAGTCAGAGCCAAAGCAAGAAAATAAAATAAAAGCGCGAATTTCACTTGGCAATGCTCAGCGAGGATATTTTTGCTTTTAATTTTATATCGCTGAATACCTTGAGAGGGTGGCTATGGATGGCTTAGGGAGGAGGGCCGGCGGCAGGAGGGAGAATGGCGGCGAACGGTGCTGCAAAGTGGTAGAAGGAAATTTCTGTTGACAGGAAATACACTCGAAATTGGCAATTTTGCATTTACGCTAATAATACTCGAGCGTATTTACTACTTACATTTAGTAGGGGTAGTGCTAGGGGCGGGCGGGCTGGCGGGCTGGCGGGTTGGTGTGTGTGTGTGCGTGGGCGTGGGCGTTGCCAAGCTGCTGTCTAGGCGAAAAATGGAGCCACATTTGTAGCAGCTCTAGCTACAATTCCAGCTTGGCGTATTTCTTGGCGAGCCATAGCTGCCAGGGGTTGGCTGGGGGAGGGGGCAGTGGCAGGGGGTGTGCTTTCACAAGCATAGCTGAGCCAATATGACGCGCAATTATTTGTAATGGAGACGTAAATAAGTTGAAGAAGCAAAGTGGCAACAACGACAAAGTGGGCAAAGCAACGGCAACGGCAACGAATTGTGGAGCGGTTGGGGGGTGGTTCGCTGGCATGAGCTGGGGGATGGGGTCTCTATATGTAGTCAGTCTGTACGTCTGGCGGGTGGTTAAGTTTTTTAGTTGCTGCTGCTTGGGGGTTGCTTGCGTGTGCGTGCGAGTGGGTGGCTGGCTGTGTGGTTGGGTGGTTGGGTGGTTTTCTGCTTTTGGGGTTGGCCGGAGACAATTTTCGGGTCTTTGAGCTGGGGCAGGGGGCTGGCCACCCCCCTGCTGTTAGCTCGTTAACTCAATTTGCGCGCTCTGTGTCTGTGTGTATGTTTTTTCTTCTTCTTGTGTTCTTTTTTTTTTTTTTTTTGTTTTTTTGCGCTTGTAATAAATACGAAAAAGCGGCGGGCGGTAGGCGGTGGGCGGTGGGCGGTGGGCGTTGGGCTGGTACTCCCGTTGTTTTTTCCAAGATGGCGGGCGAACGCCGTAAGACTCAGCCAGAGAGAGAGAGAGAGAGAGAGAGAGAGAGAGAGAGAGAGTTGGGTAAAATGAAATTTGCTTTTTTGGCAACTTTTTGGGGAAACTGACAGGAAGAAGAAGCAGAAAAAAAGAAAAAACTGAGACAGGGAAGACTTTCTGCTGCTGGCCATTTGTAAGGGCTAAATTTAAATGGGGGATTATTTTAAGATAGTTGGCAGCTAGACGCTTTTTGGTTTATTTTTAGCAACGCCCTGCCAGGGTTGCCATACTTCCTTAATTTGACATTTTCAATACTTTTTGGGGCAGTAAGTTTAGATTTCAATGATATTGGTGCTCGTAGCTGATTTCCTTTTAGTAAAAAAGAAGTTGAGGCGTTTGCTATTTCCACGTTAGTTGCGATTATACAGGGTTGTCATAAGTTTCTAAATATGAGATTTTCAACAGTTTTTGGGATTTAATTTTAGACTGAACTGATATTGTTGCTTGAAGCTGGTTCTCTTCTCGTAAAAGAGAAGTGGATTTCTATTTCCAGGTTCTTATCGCTTGTGTCTCTTGCGCTTTCGATTATACAGGGTTGTCATATATTGCAAAATGTGCCTTGAGAGCAACTAAATATTGACTACTTTGATTCAGTCTCCTGTTTATGTCAGACATTAGCTTGTTTCCAGATGTCTAGGTTGCCAGACTAGCTGAAAATTAACTTATTGGCAAGAGAGAGAGAGCACAAGAGAATATTCTATATAGCTTACAGCATTTGTCTAGTTCAGGGTTGTCGCACACTCTTTAGGCTGCATAAGCTTGAAGTGCTGAGGGATATAGCTTCTAGAGCACAGATGCTTAGCAAGCTAATAGTTGTTATTACACTAGTTTGCTTTGCCTAAGAGTTGCCGTACTTTTACAACAATGTGTTGCTCAGGGTTGCCACATTTGCATATTATCTCTGCATCTCTCTCGTGCTATCTCCCTCTTGCTATCTCCGGCTCCGTCTCCTTCCTCTCTTTATCAAGCCACTAATTTGAAACAATTGATGCAAAGTAGGGTTGCCACACGGCTTCATTAAAACACACCTTCACTCAAACAGTTGACGAATAGAGGAAAAAAAAAACAAGCACAATGCGAATCTAGTTAATCACAGTCTCTAAGCAGCAAATATACATTGTTTAGCTACGTCTGAATAGGCGGATGCTGTTCAAAGTCGGCGGCGGCGTTGCCAGACTGCCGCCGGAGCATCCTTTTTGCAGCTATACAATACAGTCAGTTCGGTATAAAATATCATTCTCCTGGCATTTGTCAATCCCCATTGTTGCTGCCACTCAGCTAACAGCAACAACAGCAACAACAAGAGCAGCAACAACAATATAAATGGCAACAATCAGAGAACTGTTTGCTGCTGTTGTTGCTGCTGCTGCTGCTGCTGCTGCTGCTGCTGCTGCTGCTGATGCTGCTGCTGGTTCGTCTTTATGGGGCCGCGAGCTACACTTTTCCTGGGGTTTTGTGTTACGCTTATTTTCCAATTTCACTTTTTGTCATTGTCGTTGTTGTTGTTGCTCTTGTTGTTGTTTGGCTGTTGCCTGCACAAAGATTTTTGCTTGCCATTGATTTTCTGCTGTGCTTAAATTTGCTTACAGCTAACAAACAGCCCCTAGCCCAGCCCAGGCCACCCCTCGAGCCCCGCTCGCTCAACCACTTGACCATGCTTGGCTGCTAGTTGCTGTTGTTGTTGTTGTTAATGCTGTTGTTAATTTTGTTGTTGCTATTGCCTTTTGTATTGTATTCGAGTTTTTATGCGCTTTCGTTTTGCTCGCATTTCTTCAACCATTTTGCGATTTGCTTTGCGCCGCTCATTTTGAACGCCAACTGAGACTGCGACTGTGACAGCGACAGCGACGTCGACTGCGAGGCAGTGAAGCTTAAATGAAATAATTGGGTAGTTAGTGAGCTTTTCTGCCACTCCGCCGCACCCGCCCCCGCCCCCGCCCACGCCCCAACACGTCCCTCTGGGCTCTGCTCGTGCAGCCTAATCTGCGGCTGCCTCTGCTCGTTGTTGTTGCTGCAAATTTTTCTTTACTTTTGCATTCTTTTGCCTATTCAATTATTTATTTGCACTCGGGCACTTGAGGAAGAGGGTGAGAGAGAGACGGAGATAGAGAGAGAGAGAGAGAGAGAGAGAGAGAGAGAGAGACAGTGTGCTGTGCGTCAGAGCGAGATGGCTGTTGTCGCGGCAGGTGCTTAGCGAGCGCCAAAAAGGAAAAACATTTTCTCATTTTCCAATTTCCCTTTTATTTTGTTTTTTTTGTTTTTCTTTATTGTAATTAGACTTAATTTTGTTTTCAGTTGAAAAGACGCCGTGAAGCTTATGCAAACAATGTGAGCCACACTTATCGATATAGCAAAAGAAAACTGAAGATTTGGCAGTTATCGTTAATCGATTATACTATTATATAGCAGGAAATCGATAGGCTTTGTTGTCTAACGAATAATCGATTTATCAATATATTTATCGTTTAAGCTTTCACTGTTTTGGCATGGAAATTGATTTATCGATACATTGATCGATTCATTCATTTTCGTTTCTTTCTGCAGATCAGCAGTTAACTTGATTTACTTATCGATTACTTCCATATCGATATCACCAACCTACGGATATCGAACGAAATTGATCGGTCAATCAATCGATTAACGATAGCATTACTTTGCCCAGCACTGAAATGAATAGAAAATGAGCTGCCACGTAATCTATTTGTATCAATAAATGTTGGGCTATTAAACGTACAACGTACGGGCCATTCTCTCCGGCTTTTAGCCAGGAATCACAAACCAGGCCAAAAATGGTCTGTGTGTGTTGCTTGTGTGAAATTCATTTGGCCATAAAACTGCTTTGCCATCCCCCTTGGCAATTCGTTGGAAAAAATAAGCAAGGCACAAAAAACAAACGTGATCCCCATTCAAACGGGGCAACTAACTTGCAACGTGCAGAGGGAGACAGAGAGAGGGAGAGAGAGAGAGAGAGAGAGAGAGAGAGATTGCAAAGAGAGAGAGGAAGAGGGCAAGTGGAGTGAGTTAAGCAAGCAACAACCCTTTTGTGGTCTTTGTCCACTTTGGGGGCGCGCAACGTTTTACAACACTGCAAATGGTGGCACGGAAATAGCGGTAAATATAAAAATACACAAACACACACACACAGAGACACACAGTTTAATGTGTCAGCTGTGACTGTGTGTGTGTGTGTGTGTGTGTGTGTTCAAATATTTATTAACCCATCAACACATGCGGAAGTTTTTCGGCCGTTTCGTTTCGCATAACATTCAGAGCCAAGGCCCAGTTGCCAGTTAACAGTTACATACTCCGACCCGCCCCCCGCCCCTTTTTGCACTCTGCATGTGCGAGTGTGCGTGTGTGTTTGGTGGTAACAAATTCGTGTAGCGTTGCAAATTGCTGTCAACAGGGAAATTAATAAAAAGTCAAACGCTTTTTAAAAGGCAACGCCTTGCCTCTGCCCCGACTCGAGCTCAACTCACGCTGCCTCTTCGACTCTTCGACTCTTCGACTCTTGGACTCTGCAGCGCACTGCTCTCGTTCCTCGTTGGCAGAAATAAAATAAAGTTCCAAAAATAGATTAACATGTTTAATATTCAATTTGCGCACGCAACACGCTGCAAGTCCTTATGACTCCCTGCCTCATCCTCACCCGGACTCGGGCCAGCCACTCGAAGCACAACGCTTCTCGACTCGATTATCATACGCCAAATTAGTCGTGGTAATTGCGAAAATACGAACTTGCGGTAGATGCGTGGTTAATGCGTGGTTAAGGCTTGAAACTCATTTTCCTGACGACTTTTACTTCAATTTAGTGAATAGGGAGTTGGAATTTGGAGTAGTGGATGGCACTAGATAGAGACTTGAATCAGTTGAAATGGGTATTTAGAATAGAGATTCTGCGGAAATATCAGTTGACTTTCGGTGGCAATTTATTTGTTTCCAATGCATCTCTCAGGTCTATAGAAATCGTAGTTCTAGTTACAAAATAATCCAACATAATAAATAGCTGATATATATATATATATATATATATCTACCTATGTAATACTTATATGAATATATATATATTCAAATGTATATATGTTGGCTCTTCGTGGGCATTCAGGAGTGTAAAGTCGACTAGTCAAAGTCAGATAGTTCAATTCCCTAGAGATCATACGCTTAATATCTATCAACTAGCACTTTTCGCATTCATTCATAGGCAGTGAATTACCTTTATACATTTGAATACATTTCATTTGAAAGTGGTACAGAAATGCATTTCAATGTGGTTAAGAATGTTTTCTATAAAATTATCTAATACTTCTTGACATTCTTTGTCCTTCTCTGAAATAATTCATTTGCTGCTTTGAATTGTTTTATGGCTTCAATTAAATTTATTCAGCTGAATACATTCATAATTCCGGCGAATGTATCGCTGCATATAATTCATAAGAGTTGGAACTAATTATATATATATATTCATTCACTCGCATCATTTCTAACATTCTCATCTATCGAAGCTTCCTTCTGCTTTCGATTCATTTGAATATATTCACTCATTCGCATCATTTCTAACATTTTTATTCACCAAAGCTCTCATTTTTCTTCGCCCAATCTTTCTGATTTCGATTCATTTCAAATTCATTTGAATATATTCACTCATTCGCATCATTTCTAGCATTTTCATCAATCCACTTGTCCATGAGTCTGTATTCATTGCAGTTTTACATTCGTATTCACTTGATTCACTCGCATTCATCTTCACATTGGCTGCTTTTCAACTTGGTTTTTCCTTTGCCTTGGTATTAATTCAGCGCTAGAAGCAAGTGTAAGTTGTTTAGTTCAGTCTCTTGCTCCTCCATTTGTACTTCGTCTTCTCTGCTTCGACTGCATTAATTGCCCTCATTTTTGGCTGTGATGCAAAAAGGTGGCGAAAACTCGTTTCGGCCAGGTCTTTCGCCTTCGTTGGCCGTCTTTGCTGTTGCAGTTAGCCTGTTGCATCAAGTGGCGCCCATTGGCGAAGCGAGGCAATGCCAAAGCGCAGCTTGGCCTCAAGCTCGGGCACTTTCCCAAAAAGCCAGGCACTCATGGAGCTGGAGCTGGAGTTGGAGCTGGAGTTGGAGCTCTATGACTGTTTGCTACAAGGCTTTTAAATGCAAATCATGCAGAAATCATCTCGAGGCTTTCATCGAGTCGGGGCCGTCGAGGCTTAGGCCTCGGCTTAGGCTTGGGAACAAAGCCACTTAGAGAGAGCCGAGCCGAGTCGAGTCGAGCCTGGCCTGGCCTAGGCCAGTCAACGAGCAGCACTGAGCACTGAGCACTGAGCAGCGCTCGAGTGCTTCCTAGAAAAAAATGACGACGACGAATCTGCAGCTGAAGTGGCTGCAACCTTTGGCTGATCATGCAGCGCTGCCGGCAGCGAGGCAGGCAATTGTTGGGTAAAAGTCTGAAACGTAGTCGCACTCGAGGACGCTCGCCACTTGTTGTCATCAATTTGTTTCGGCCTCTCTCTCTCTCTCTCTCTCTCGCTCTCTCTCGCTCTGCTCCGCCTGATGCCCAATTCCAAATTCAATTCCAATTGCAACAGCCGCAGCAACTGCAACTGTTTATGCAGCAGTTGAGTTCCCCGGTTTCGGGGAAATTCTCTTCATATCTACTTTTTTCTGCCTCATTTTCATTTTCCCGAGTTTGTTTACGTTTCGGTTGTTTGCTTTGGTCCGGTTTTTCATGAAAACTGAACTTGCAGTTTTCCAATTAAAAACAAATTATTATCAAAATACAAATGTTGCCTCTTAACCTCTGCCTATCTCTCCCTCTCTCTCTCTCTCTCTCTCTCTCCCTCTCTCTATTTTGGGCAACTCATTGTCACATAATTAACACTTGATATAGTAATTTTCTATACCAATTTTCCCCACAAATGTGCGAAAAACTATCGAATTACATTTGTCCAAGCTGGCAGGAAATGCGCACTAGTTTCTAATATATTCTCCTCTCTCTCTCTCTACCTCCTTCTCTCTCTCCCTCTCTCTCTCGGAAGTGCGGCTGGACGATAATATCACAAATATCTCCGCCTTTTTACCGCCCGATGCTTATCGCTACATTTTCATTTCAGATTTTTGAGGTTTTCCTTTCAGTTTTTTTTTTCAATTCTCTTTTTTTTTTTTTTTTTTGCAAAATTGGTGCGATTGATTTTTTTTGCGGTTCGTTTTTTGTGAACACGCGTGGCAGCTGCTAAAACATAATTGCAAAAGGACAAAGATAAGCAGAAGGCAAAGGTAGGAAGCCCGAAGAGCGCAGCAAAAGGCGAAGACGGAGAGATTGAGAACAAGATATTTTATAAGACAAACAAGATTTTCTTTCTATTAATTAAGCTAATGGAGATTACCAAAAAACTTGGGGACTGCTATGAAAAAAGAGTTTTCAAATGTATTAGAATATATTTATTGAAATATATATACTACATGATATGATATATAACTGTCAAAAAGCTGCCTAACTATAGACATATAGAGAGATACATATATGGGTAGATAGACATTAAAATTTACATATTAATAGACGAATATAGGATAAATAGACAGCGGTTATAAATTAATAGAAAGACCAATAAATATATGGATATAGATATAGGAGATATATAGATATATAAAAAGGTATTAAGGAGTAGAAAAGATGAATATATATATATATATAATGTATAAGTGCATGGTAAATAGAGAGATTTATAGGAACAATGATAGATATGTGCATAGAGAGATGGGAGATATATAGATGGATGGAAAGGTATTAAGGAGGAAAAAGGATAAATATACAATATAGAAGGTAAACAGATAGATGGAGTAATAGATAGCTGCATATATAGATAGTAAGCGCGACAGCTTGGTTGCAGGAAAGGTTGCTATATATATAGACGAAAGATAAATAGATAAATGGATAGAGAGATGATAAATGGACAGATGTATGGACTTATAAATATAGAGATGGATAGGTAAATGGATAAATAGATCTCAATTAGAATATAATTCACTGAAAGCAGTAAAGAATAATCGATATATATATATAGAGAATTCTATAGCTAGGCCGATCAATAGATGTATGTCAATATTCCTTCCTTTTATTGCAAAGCTCAAAAATCTAGAATCGGTTAGAAAGGCCAGAGCAAAGCTTAGGCGCTTCTAATTGTTTATAGATATATACATTCATATATATATATATATATATATATATATATATATATATATATATATATATATATGTGTGTTTATATACATTATTAACACTACATTTGCGATCGGGGAAAATGCCCAATTACAGAACCAATTAGGGCGCAATTATGGGCCATTAAGCCAAATCCACTTACAATTTAAGCCTGAAGAAAAAACTGACTCAGGCAAGCAAAAAGCAACAACAGCAGCAACAACAACAACAACAATGACAACGACAACGAGTCGAGTGTGTTAGCCAGTTAGCCACTGCCTATTGCCCTTTTTTTCGTTCATTTCTGTTTTTGTTGTACACTTTTTCTCAAGCTGTTTGTCGTCTTGGCCAAGCACAAATGTGTGAAAAATAGTTGCGGCCATTACATAAACAGCAGCAGCGGCAGCGGCAGCGGCAGCTGCTGACAGCGATCCTCAGGTGAAGAGGCCAAGGTGTGCAGGCACAAGTGTGAAGGAAAGCAGAAAAGAACAACATTGACGCAGCAAAGGACACACGCAGCCTACACACACACAGAGAGGGAAAGAGAGAGAGAGAGATGCAGGATATATGTATATATATTTATATAGATATAGTTCTGTAGGGGTCTCGCCCTGGCATGACTTTCAAGTAAATATTTATTAAAATAAGCAGAAGCAGAAGAAAAACGACAACAGCTGCTACTCCTGCTGCTACTCCTGCTGCTGCTGCTGCTGCTCCTGCAAAGTATGCTCCACATTGTGCCGCTGGCATCGAGCTGCGTCCTGCTCAATGGCCACTCAAATTAAGGATAACAACGTGACAGACAGCAGCGAGCAGCGAGCAGTCAGTAGTCAGTTGAAAGTGGAAAGTAGAAAGTGGAAAGTGGCAATTTTACAGTTAAAGGATATGCCAAAGCCACAGCTCCTTTGGCTGCCTTTAGAGGCGGCCTGCTGCTGCGGCTTACCACTCGACTCGATTTATTTTGTACACAACTAGAGGCTGCTCCTGCTCCTGCTTCTGCTTCTGCCCATTGTGCCAGCCATAGAAATAGGACAAGACTTTTGCCTTTTTTTTCTCACTCCGTCTCCTGTTACTACTTCTACTACTCGCAGCTCAACTTGGCTCGCAGCGTTGGCAACACAGCTACACTGAGCGAAACTGTGCTGTGCAAACACTGAAAATGTGACCCGAGAGCAAATTGCTGTAGCAGCAGGAGCTGCTAGCCAACTGCGGAAAGGTCAACAACAACAACAACAAACAACGAGGGAAGCAGCAAAGCAGTTGTAAAGTGTGAAAACTTAACAAATTAAATATGCCTCGGTGTGTGCGAGTGTGTGGGTGCTACTGTGTGTGTGTGTGTGTATGAGGTAGTTGCGGTCAAAGGCAATTCAAATAAATGAGTGTGCAAGTATATACAAGTGTGCGTATCTGTGTGTGTGTGTGTGTGTGTGTGTGTGTGGGCGTGAGCAAATAAACTAACAAATGATATGGCCCAAAAAAGTGAACAAAAAAGGTAAACTTCATAAAATTGAATAGCAAATTAGATAGAAATAGAGAATGACGGCAAAGATAGCCCAAAATTAAAGTTAACAACCCATGAGAACGGGTGCGCGAGTGTGTGCGAGAGAGGGAGAGGGGAAGAGCCTAAGTGCTTATAATCGAGATACTAAACGTTTAATTGCAGACAAGAGAGAGGAAGACAGTGAGGAGAGGAGTGAGGAGAGAGGGAGATAGCTATAAGGGAATCTTGTCTTAGGCTGAGCTATTTTGTATTAATAATAATGATTATGAATAAAAATAATGCATAACCATAATGATAATTAAATACATTAATAATACTTTCTCATTGATTTAATCAAACCTATTTCATTTCTTGGCTAACCAAATTGGCTATTATTATCATGATTCACTATGAATCTGCAGTTTGCATTTGCCATAATGCTGTGCCCTAAATGGAGCCCAGATTTTCAATTCATTTTCACTCATATTTTATATATAATATATATATATATATATATATATATATATATATATATATATATATATATATATATATATGACAAACAATTTTATTATTTTAATATGTTTGACATTTTTAATAGGCAAGTAAAATGATTATTTGAATATATTTGAAACATTAGTCAATAATCTTTCATTTAGCAATTATTTAAAAATGAAATGCAATACTTGAAGCCGCTTATTGGTAAAATTTTCACTGTATTATATTTATATGCTTTTAATAAAACTTGTATAATTCGATAAAAAAAAAAAACATTTCTGTTTTAACTTAACTTTTAAGTAAAAGCAGAGTCAACAGCTTTGGTCTATCTTTCACGTAGGATATTATATATAAAAAATGTTTCCTCAAGCAAGAAATAAATGAAATAAGCAAATTTGAAAAATATATCAATATTATATAGCATATGAATAAATGCATATTGTAAATCTGCTGTATCTTAACACCGCGACACAAGTAAAAAAAATAAATAAATAAAATTTAAGAGTGTCTTTTACTCAAAAATATGCAAGCCTCAAAGGTTTTCCTACAAATATCTATATATGTATATCCAATGGGTTTGGAAGAAAAACAGTTAACTCTCTAGTGACGAAAATAATGGATTTCATTCCTTGAATTATATATCTATCGATTTATCTATCCATCTTTCTATCTAATGTCAACAATAATAATTTTCTTCCTATGGTGATATCTATCAATCAATTTATGGACATAATCGGATTATAAGCAAAACTTCCTATCAGCAAAAGAATATAAGAATATCTTGCTGTAATAATATCTATCTATCAATCTGTAGACATAATGAAGTAAATAAATAAATAACAGAAAGTCCAGCAAAAACTCTAAATCTCTCTAAAAAAAATGCACGCTAAATGTTTAGAAAGCGCTTCAATTACTTTTTACACATTTATCAAATGGCATTTTGCATGACATTTTCTTTGGAGCTTTATTGATAAACAATTGGATAGTTGCATTTGACTCCAATTGGAATGTAATTGAGCTTGAATTTAATTAGCTCTGTGCACACACAAACACACACACAGGCATACATTGGCAGCGCGTTTATCGATTGAAGTGCAAGATTTCACACTTCTCCTGATGGGCCACTCAACACGTGTGTGTGCGTGTGTGTGTGTGTGGCTGCTTATCGGTGTGTTATTAATAAGCTTCTGCCTTAACCCTAACTGCCTACCGCATAACACCTGCCACCAGCCCCCTGCCCCACACCCTTCCGTGTTTAATTTGTCGTTTTATTGTTTTAATTTTGCCTGCCCAGCGAGGCGAACAAACGCGGCCTGGCAGCCCCTTTTTTCGCCGTGGCGAATTCAAGCTTATTAGTTGCGCCTAAAGACAAAAAGAGAATGTCCCGTTCAGTTGGCTGCTTTCGTTGTGTTCGCACCCGCTCCCGCTCGCTCAACCGTTCCCTCTCACTCTCGCACTTAGCTAAAACAAAGCTTTTTGTTCTTCGTTCTTCTTGTGGTGCTTTCATTTCAATTAGCTCGAGTGTAGCACTGACTCTCTGTCACTTATAACTAACTGTAACTGCCACTGCTGCCCTCTCGCTCACTCGTTCAGTCACTTACCTGCAAACTGGGCGCCGAAATGCTGCTGAAAGTGTCCGCGAAATTCGTGATGTGTGCTGAAGCCGGGCGGCAGGAAGCCGCGCAGATAGGCGGCCGCTGCCAACGTCGTCATGTGATGGTGATGGGCGGCAGCTGCGTTCGCCGGATCGGCGGCAGCGGCATAGCCGGCGGCTGCATAGAAATTTGCCGGATTGAATACGGGCAGTTGGCAGTGGGCGGCAGCGGCGGCGGCGGCAGCTGCCGCGGCCGCTGATAAACGCGTCACATCTGGCGAAATGGAGCGCGAATCTCGCGAGGGCTGCTCCAGCGGTTGGCCGCTGCTCACGGCTGACTGTTGCGGCGTATTGGCGTTCCGTGGCGGAGGCGTGGCGGCCGGCGAGAGGGGCGCCTCAATGGCGCTGGGCGTGGCAGCGGCAGCTGCCTGAGATGATTGTTGTTGTTGGTGCTGCTGCTGTTGTTGTTGTTGTTGCTGCTGCTGTTGCTGCTGCTGTTGTTGTTGCTGCTGTTGTTGCTGCTGGTAGGCACCGACGCCGACACCGACACCGACGCCCAGGCCGAGGATTTCCTGTATGGCAAAGGGGGTTCGCAATTTGGTCGCTTGCATTTTGCCGTCGGTAAAAAGTTTTCCTCTGTTTACGGTTTATTGCACTTGTTCAGCTAACGGCTAACGGTTAACGCTTAACATAACTCACTCGAATCGACGAACACAAAAAAAAATATATGACAGCATACACACATACACGCACGCAAACACACACACGACATGTGTGACAAAAAACGAAAAAACAAAAAAAAATATATATAATAAGCACACACTCAACGGGCGAAGATGTTCAAAACGTTTCCAATCCAATCCAATTCGATTCGAGTTCGAATAGTAGTTAGTTCGTGCGTGCGTGTGTATGGGAAACTCAACTGTTCTTTTCTTTGGGATAACACAAGTCGCGACAACACGCACAAGAACGCCAGAGCAGCAGAGAGCTTTGCCTAGATGGCTGTGGTACGCGAATGCGAATGCGAATGAGAGTGTAAGTGTGTGCGTTTAACTGGACGTGGACGTCGTCGTTGTCGTCTGTCGCCTGTGTTTTGTTGTTCTGGTTTGTGTGTGGGCGCTGACCGTTTGCGTTCGGCGTGCACAACGTACGAAAACGAACTGAAACCAAAGCGCGCGCTGCACGCGAGCAAAAGCGTCACGTCAGCGTCAACGGCGCTGTCGCTGTCAGCGCCAGCTGCGACGTCAACGCCAACGCACGTTGAACAACACACACGCCTTTGCGTTCTTTCTTGTTTTGCCGTCGCTCAGGGTAGCTTCAATTACTTCGTCGCTGCTTGCCAAGTGTCGACTGAGGGTGTCGCTCGCTGAATGCTGCGAGTGCTGCTGCCTCTGCTGTCGTTTGCTACGCCATCTTTGCGCGAAAGAGAGATGGCAGCATAGTCACTGTGCTAGCTGTTTTACTCACGCTTGCTGCGTGCTATGCAGCCTTTCCAATTGTAGGGGTAATGCAAGCAGCACAAACGATTGCTATCTCGCACGCACTCGCACATGCCGCCGCATGCTATCGCGCTCTGGCCTGGAAGCGTGCACACGTACACTGTTCACACTATACGTGTGAGCCGAGCGTGAGCGTGTGTATGGATGTGTGTGTGTGTTAATTATGCGACGATTGCGCGGCCTTTGCTAAATGAAATTTTAGTTTGTTTTGCGCCGCCAATTTGGCGGGCCGCACTGCACCGGCCTCCATGCGTGTGTGTGTGTCTCTGTGTGTATGTGTGTATGTGTGTGACAATGCGTGCCTGCGTGTACCTCTCTTTTTATGTGATTTTATTTATTTTTTTTTTTTAATTTTTGTTTTTGTTTATAATATTGGCTGACATGCAGTACGGACGGTCAATTGTGCGCCACTTCTTCGCAGCCACCGTTCTCAAAATTATTTAAACAATTCGCAGTCGGCGATTGTTTATGCAATTCGATGCACGATAAATGCGGCCCCATCGAATTGCTGGCATTTCTGTTTATCTAACGGCGAAATGTGACTGCATGGTGATCAAACGATCTTTAACCAGGTTATCGGGTCAATACTGAACAGCAGCAAGCAGTAAAATAGCTTCGATTGATTCTGATTCTGAAATTACACAAACAAATTAGAAGCTATGTGACAGCCGATAGATCTAAATATACATTATACAAATATTTTATTTATTTATGAAAGGAACTTTATGTCAAACATTGCATATGAGCAATCGCGCAGAAAGTTGAGACAGCGATCTATAATATATATATATATATATATATATTTACATGCAAATATAAACACTTAGTGTGTACATATATAAACCATATAATATATCATAATTCCTATATAATAAAATAAACTTTAATTAGAGTACCCTATGAATTCTCGCACAATTATTTCACTTAATTTTTTCGCTCTGTGTATTTCGTTGTCTTTAGTTTTGCTTTGCTTCCTTTTGTTTTTGTTCCAAAAAGCTTGCTTTCGCCTTGCTTTTAAATTGCCTTTCCAGTTGTTTTCCCACTCCTGCTTGGCATCCAATGCTTGCCTTTCCCGTTGTCTCGCTCCCACTCTCCCAGTGCGCCACTGTGTCACTCCTACTCCTCGTCGCCTCGCGCCCTCTCTTTCCCACTTGCCGAAAGTTGGCCATGTTAATTAAGCGCTTGGCAGCTTTCGCCTAGCCGTATCGATTAGCTGTTACGTTCTCTCTCCGCACAGCCCACTCCCCTCTCCTCAGCGAACCAGCTCAGCCTTTTCGTTGTGATTAATTAGTCGCATTGCATAACAATTGCATAATCAATATGCAATTGCCGTTAACTGCTTGGCTTGCAATTAGGCTAGAGTTACGTCTAGCTACGCCCCGCCCCCACCACCTGTCACTCACACTACCCCGCTCTCCCTCACACTCACGCTCAGCATTTGGCGTTTATGTAGCCAGTAGCAGCGTTTAATTAGCGCACTTTGACACGTCTCTCTCACTCTCACTCTCACTCTCTCTCGCTCTCGCTCTTTGTGCGCTATTTGAGCTTGTGCAAGGTTTCAAGCGCTTGCATTTAGCAATTGCATTAATTGCATTAATCACACGCTGCGTTGTTCCGTTTAAATTAATTTCATTTGTTTGTGGTTGTCATTTTTTATTTCTTTTTTCCTTTGCTAATTAAATTTATACAAATCGGAGAGTCTCATTTGAATATATTACAGTCAAGCCAACAATATATGGCATATATATCTTATATATATGTTGATATATTTATTTTATTATATATTTATTATATGTATTATATAGTACGTTGTTTATATATACTTCTACTTCTTATTGTTATTTGCATTTCCTTATGTTTCTTTAATTTCAATTTGTATAACTTTTCGATTCATGATCAAATTTCTCTCAATTTGAATCTCTTTTATGTCTTGTTCCCTCCAGTTCAATCAATTTCGTTGATAGCTCACATTTTTTTCTATATTCATCTTCCACTTGTTTCTAATCAAAAATGTTCCAACTTTTTTGTTCTTCTGCTTTGATTTAGGCAATCAACTGCAATTGTTGTGCTTTGCTTAACGCTTTTTCCTAATCTCTTGGCGATTTTCCTTCGTTCACTGTTGCTGTAGCTGTTGTTGTTGTTGTTGTTGTTGTATTACGAATTTCAATTTCCGTTTGGCATGTCCTCAAGGACCTGTGCGCCGACTCGTATTATTTCATATTTATAATGTAATCTGCACTTCAGCCTCAAAGAGACGTCGCATAAATCACAAATGCCACTTGCGCGGTCCCCTCTCCCTCTCCCTCTCTACCACTCTCGCTGTCTCTCTTGCTCTCTTGTGTATGTGACTATTTATAATATATATATATATATATGTGTATGCAGATTCAGAGAGTTGGGCCCACTTCATAGGACTGTGGTCTGAAAGCCTTTTGCCTCGTCCTTTTCGCTACTCGCTGCCTTTTTGTTGTTGTTGTTAGCTGTTCGTTGCTGTTGCTGTTGTTGTTGTTGTTGTTCGTGTTGCTCTGTTGTTTTGTTTGATGTTCGGCATCCACTTGAAATGCATTTAAAAAGTTTTATCGCATTTGGCACACTTGAGCCTCCTGCTTAGGAATGAATCGTATAAACGCTCGCGTATGTGTTGTTTGCGCCAATGCAATTGGAAGTGGAATTCCAATTGGAATTGAATTTGAAATTGGTATTGAAATTTTCATTGCTTCTCATAATATTCACATGCACACTCACATGCACACTCACATTCACACTCACATTCACATTCGATAGATCCTTTGATCAGCCTTTGGGCGTTGCACACGCCCACATCCAATCCACACGCACAAAAACTCTCTCAGCTCTCATCTCTCAACTCTCAGCTTTACGCTAATTGACTCTCTGGCTGGCTGAGATTCTCGCCTCTCCAATCTTTCGCTAATTACCTTTGGTCCAATGCCCATTCGACTGGAAACTAAGATTAGGACTTGAAACAAATTCCAACTTTTTTATGTATTTCTTGGGCTCGTGTTAGAGGCATGTTTGTGTCTTTATCTATGTCTCGCCTTTATCAATATCTCCTTATTTTTCTCACCACTTCTCTCTGTATATCTCCCTTTTGCTCTCGTTTTGTTTCCTTCTCCTCCTGCCTGTCGTTTACTCTCTCTCTCTCTCTTCTTCTTTTTGTGTCTCTTACCCTCTCTTACACTCTCACTCAGTTCTTTCTCTCTTTTCCTTCTGTCCCTCTCGTTGTTTCCATCTCACCCTCTCTGTCTCGCTTTCAGATGCTCTCTCCTGCACGCTTTCATTTTCTCTCTTACTCCCTCTCCCCCTCTCTCTCTCTCTCTCTCTCTCCCTCTCTTCCCTCTCTCTCTCCCTCACTCTCTCTTGCTCTCTCCATTGCTTTGTCTGTCTATCATTTTTTTCACCTGCCTTGCACCTTCAAATACTTCCCTTTCTTTCCACTTGTCCATCTCATTCTCCTTCTTCTGCCTTTCATTATTCGCCATTCTCTGCTTGCAGTTCTCCTATCTTTCTCCACTCGGAATACATGGAGAATTCTCTATGAGCTCACAGTTCTCTTTGCTTGTTTATTCAACTCTTTACATCCATTCTCCTGCGCATTCATTCTGTCTTTCCCATTCTTTCTCTGCTCCCATTCCGTCAGCTAAGACTTTCTCTCCCGCTCTCGCCTTTCACACAGTCAGCCCCCCTTTATCTCTCTCTGTGCCCCTCTCGATCGCTTGACACTGCCCAGTCCCTCGGTGCGCTCATTAGTCTAAAAGCCCATTCGTACAGCATTGGCCAACTAATTAACTCCACTCGCTGCGCTCGCTTCACATCTGCACAGTTTCAGATGGATCCATATTGCGATTGTTTTTGCTCACATCGTGCGCCTTTGGCTCCCCGGGGACTCCGAGTGCAACGGCAATTATTGGAGACCCGCTTCAGACTCGGTTTTGGTTGCGGATTTGGCTTCAGTTTCGGTTTCGGTGGTTCGCTCGCATATTAGCCAGCCACATGGAGGTCTATTTTCAACTTGGCCGCATTTCGATTACTTTTATTGCCAATGCGACCATGCGACAATGCGATGCCAGCTTTTGTTGTTGCCAAGCCATAAAAGGCGTTCAGCACAATTCGCCTTTGTTTGCAAGTTTTTAATGTTTTGATTTTGATTTAGATTTTGATTTTGATTTTGAGTTTCGTTTTGGTTTCGGTTTTTGTTCTCCATTTCTCGTTTGGCTTGCTCCGCTCGCCTAATGGGCGCAATCTTGTCCGAGAGGCGTTTTGTCATTCAGCTAATGGACAAAAGGCGCAATCCACAATTGGGGCTGACACTCGAGGTGTGGCAGGAGGCACTCAGACAGATGCCACAAGGTGTTAATTAACATCTGTCTGAGCGGAATATATTTCAGACATAAATTCTGTCTTGGCCGACGGAAAAGTCAGTCAGCTGGATTGCTGGCCTAGCAGTCAATCAGATCATCAATCATTATTCAGTCTGTTGGACACTGAGACAGTGAATCATCATGTAATGATGTAATGCCAGTCAATGGGTTTATCAGTCGGTCAATCATTAATTCGGCTTGTTATCAGTTATGACTAGTTATTGCTACGATCAGTCAATCAATCATCATATATTTTAAACCAGTTAGTTAAATCAATCAATCACCTGAACATTCATTCATTCAATCAAGCCAGATTAGTCACCTTGGTCAATCATACCTCTGTCTGTTAATCAATCATACTTCATTCTGTCAGTTTTTCAACCTGTCAATCAGTTACCCAGCTAGGTAATCAATCAACTCTAATTAGCTAATCTTTATTCAATCAGTCCTTCAATTAAACATGTAATCAATCGTGAGTCGGTATGTCAATTGAATGATTCATTCATTCAGTCATTCAGCAGTTTATAAGTGTATCTGTCAGCCAATTACTTCCCAATTAATCAGTGGTCCATCCGTCAATCAGTCAGTCAATCATTATGAATCCAGTAAGTTTTCAATCATTCAGTCAAACAACTGAAAAATCATTAGTCAATCATCAGGCTACCAGCTTTAGCTTCAGTCAGATATTAAACAGTCAATCAATCAACTAGACGGTCAAGCAATTGTCAATCAGTCAAGCAGTCAATCAATTATAGTGCTCTCATTCAGGCTATGTGGTAGCCATTCTGTCAATTATTCAATAGCTAAGTCTATCAAATAGACAGCCGTACATCAGTCAATCATTAACTCAGTCAATCATAATGTAGTCAGCGTAATCTTGCATTTCTTATAGTCTCATTGGCAGGCAGTCAATCAAAGTGTTGTTCAATCATCAGTCGATCAGTCAGTGACTCAGTCAACACATTAGCCAATCTCTCATCAATCACTCAGTCAGTTAGTCAATCATTCCATCTACAGTCTTCGGCTCTCCTACCAACATCAGGCACAAGCGACACAAAGTGCGCAGGCACAGTGAAACCTCGCTTGAGTTGCACAACAAAGAACTCTAGCAACTATTTAGTTACGTTGCACTTGGTGCCGCACTGCGCCCCTCACATGCCACGCCCCTTGCTGCAGAGAGAACGCGGCAACATTTGCTTTGAGCCACTTGGCAATCGTTAATTTCATAATTACATGTTTCATGCACAAGCTCCGAGCCTCCCAAAAAATGGGCGACAACTGTGCGTGTGTGTGCGGTGTGTGTGTGTGTGTGTGTGTGTGTGTGTGCGTGTGTGTGTGAGTGGCATATAAGTGGCAGGCAGCCAGAAAAGCCAACACCATTTTGGCCATAATTTAGTTTTTGCTCGTCCATTAGCAAGCACAGTCCACAGCAGCAACAACAACAACAGCAACAGCAACAGCAGCAACAGCAACAACAACAACAACAACGACTTTGTAGACGACGGCCTTTTGTTGCAACACGCCACTCAGTGAGAAATCAGCACCAGCCACAGCCGCAGCCAACGCCAAGTGGCCTCGACTCCGGGCAGGGGATGCCGAGGGCACTGCGCTGAGGGCTGAGGGCTGAGGCCTGGGGCTGGGGCTGGGGGTGTGAGGGGTTGTGGGGTTTAGGGTTGTGGGAGTGGAGCCACAGGCCACAAAACGACTCAGCCAGAAGAAGGACGAGTGGATAATTATTAATAATTATCGCATTGACGTGTTTTCGTTTTCAGTTTTATTTCGCTTCTGCTGGCCTTTGTGTGTGTGTGCGTGTGTGTGTGCGTGCGTGTGCGTGCGCGTGTGTGTGTGCGTGTTTTTGCTGGTGGTGCTTCGCTTGACTTGGCCCGCTTCGCTGTAACTTAAGTGGTTTATATAATTGGTCAACTTCTGCTGTTGCTTCAGCTTCTTTACTTTCAGCTCCTGCTTCTCTTCCACTTGTGTTTCGTTCTCTTCTTCTGCTGCCCCTCTGCCACCCCCATTGATTGTAATTCTGTTGTTATTCTGTGATTTCTTACTACTTAGGGGTAGCATTTACTGATTGCATCAAAGGGGTTGCTCACATTCACCAGCAAAACTTTTCAAGTTTTCTTAAGCTCCAAAAAAATACAAAAAACAAAATACAAATAAAATGCAAAACATATTTTTAAATATACTCAAATATACTATATATATATACTATATATATATATATATATATATATATATATATATATATATATATATATATATATATATATATATATATATATATAGGCAGTGGAGAAGGGAGAAGCTGTAAGATTAAAATAGTTCTTATAGATGATTCACTTTCGCAATTAATTTCGTGGTAGATCATAATCAAGTTGAGCTATATTTTCTGCTACTATCTGATCAGCGCATCTCATATATACCATATATTGTGTCATATATACACTATATCAGATCAGTTGTCAATCAATTCTTGCACTACATTTTCGCTCCTGCACATTTCCCTTCTCTATTAGCTCTGCTTCAGCTTCATATTAAAGTGCGTAAACTGTAGCAGGAGTACTTTGACATGTTGTCAAGCATTATCTAACTGCTCGACTGTTGGTTCTTTTTATACTCACTTTAACATGATGCCAGACATAGTTCCCCATATATTCCCCCATTTATTCCAAGCTTATATCACCTGCTAATTTCACATAGATATCATGCGCTTTGACAAGCACTTTGCTGTTTGCAGTTGACAAGGACTTTAACATCATGTCAAGCATTGACAGCTGTTACGGATCTACCGCATCTAAGGCAATCTGGGTACAGTCTAATCAAAAGTCGGTGAGCTCCTGCTGCTTGGCCAAGTCTCGGCTCTGTTTACTTTCATAATTATCAAGGCAATCTTCGCATCGTTCGTAATCCTCGCCAGGCCCAGCCTTGGCCCAGGGCCATTTAAATGCAGAAAACTCGCCCAACTCATCATATTCACCTTCTCGTTCATTGAGAAGATAAAAAGCATATTTTACAATCTTAGACAGTGGCCAACACACACACACACACACACACACACACGCACATAGAGAACCCCTGGCTAAGCATCCACTGCAGCCCTTAGCTCATTAAGCATTAGTCGCATTAAGCGCTCTTTTTTCCAATTATTTCGCATTGAAATATGCAAAAGCAACATTTAAATGGAATTCAAAACGCGCTTAATTCAAAATTAATCTCGAAAACCAAATGAATTGCTACATGAAAGGCGCTTCAAGAGGGGGGAGGGGGTTTCTACAAAGAATTATGGGGTTGTCTTCTTTGTGGCCAGGCAGCTATTGCGCCTAAATGAGCAGCTGCAGCACTTCAAAAGCGTCTACGAGAGGGAGGGAGGCAGGTAGGGATGGGGTGGTGGGTACGTAGGGTGCTGGGGTCGGGGTTTGCTCTGAAAGCTTTTCACTTTCTGTTTACGCGGCGTTTTGTTGACCAGGCACGGGGCAACTGGAGGGGCTTAGGCAAATGCAGAAGTCAAAGAAAATGTATTCGAGCCTTTCCTTTTAATATATATTTCATTTTCATTTGCATTTCCCATTTCCTTATTTCTCTTCAGTTTTTGCTTGCAAATCTCGCTTAATTGCGTCGGCCGTTGTTGCTGTTGCTCTTGCTAGTCGGCAGATGGCGCTGTCTCACAATTATGCCATTTCAGAATTTTTCAATTAAAAACACGCACACACACACATACACACATATAGAAGTACACACATGTGTAGACACACACCTGAGATCTCGAAGTAGAAGTAGAAGTAGAAGTAGAAGTAGAAGTAGAAGTAGAAGTAGAAGTAGAAGTAGAAGTAGAAGTAGAAGTAGAAGTAGAAGTAGAAGTAGAAGTAGAAGTAGAAGTAGAAGTAGAAGTAGAAGTAGAAGTAGAAGTAGAAGTAGAAGTAGAAGTAGAAGTAGAAGTAGAAGTAGAAGTAGAAGTAGAAGTAGAAGTAGAAGTAGAAGTAGAAGTAGAAGTAGAAGTAGAAGTAGAAGTAGAAGTAGAAGTAGAAGTAGAAGTAGAAGTAGAAGTAGAAGTAGAAGTAGAAGTAGAAGTAGAAGTAGAAGTAGAAGTAGAAGTAGAAGTAGAAGTAGAAGTAGAAGTAGAAGTAGAAGTAGAAGTAGAAGTAGAAGTAGAAGTAGAAGTAGAAGTAGAAGTAGAAGTAGAAGTAGAAGTAGAAGTAGAAGTAGAAGTAGAAGTAGAAGCAGAAGTAGAAGTAGAAGTAGAAGCAGAAGTAGAAGTAGAAGTAGAAGTAGAAGTAGAAGTAGAAGTAGAAGCAGAAGTAGAAGCAGAAGCAGAAGTAGAAGCAGAAGCAGAAGCAGAAGCAGAAGTAGAAGCAGAAGCAGAAGCAGAAGCAGAAGCAGAAGCAGAAGCAGAAGTAGAAGTAGAAGTAGAAGCAGAAGCAGAAGTAGAAGCAGAAGCAGAAGCAGAAGCAGAAGTAGAAGCAGAAGCAGAAGCAGAAGTAGAAGTAGAAGCAGAAGCAGAAGCAGAAGTAGAAGCAGAAGCAGAAGCAGAAGCAGAAGTAGAAGCAGAGAGCAGAAGCAGAAGTAGAAGCAGAAGCAGAAGCAGAAGCAGAAGCAGAAGCAGAGAGTGGAGTAGAAGCAGAAGCAGAAGCAGAGTGGAGTAGAGTAGAGCAGAAGCAGAAGTAGGAGTAGAAGCAGAAGTAGAAGCAGAAGCAGAAGCAGAAGCAGAAGCAGAAGCAGAAGTGGAGTAGAGCAGAAGCAGAAGCAGAAGCAGAAGCAGAAGTAGAAGCAGAAGTAGAAGCAGAAGCAGAAGTAGGAGTAGAGTGGAGTAGAAGCAGAAGTAGAAGCAGGAGTGGAGCAGAAGCAGAAGCAGAAGTGGAGCAGAAGCAGAAGTAGAAGCAGAAGTGGAGCAGAAGCAGAAGTGGAGTAGAGTAGAAGTAGAGTAGAAGTAGAGCAGAAGTAGAAGTAGAAGCAGAAGCAGGAGTAGAAGTAGGAGTAGAAGTAGAAGTAGAGAGTAGAAGTAGAAGCAGAAGTAGAAGTAGAAGTAGAAGTAGGAGTAGAAGCAGAAGTAGAAGCAGAAGTAGAAGTAGAAGTAGAAGCAGAAGTAGGAGTAGAAGTAGAAGTAGGAGTAGAAGTAGAAGTAGAGTGGAGTAGAAGTAGAAGTAGAAGTAGAGTGGAGTAGAAGTAGAAGTAGAAGTAGAAGTAGAAGTAGAAGTAGAAGTAGAAGTAGAAGTAGAAGTAGAAGTAGAAGTAGAAGTAGAAGTAGAAGTAGAAGTAGAAGTAGAAGTAGAAGTAGAAGTAGAAGTAGAAGTAGAAGTAGAAGTAGAAGTAGAAGTAGAAGTAGAAGTAGAAGTAGAAGTAGAAGTAGAAGTAGAAGTAGAAGTAGAAGTAGAAGTAGAAGTAGAAGTAGAAGTAGAAGTAGAAGTAGAAGTAGAAGTAGAAGTAGAAGTAGAAGTAGAAGTAGAAGTAGAAGTAGAAGTAGAAGTAGAAGTAGAAGTAGAAGTAGAAGTAGAAGTAGAAGTAGAAGTAGAAGTAGAAGTAGAAGTAGAAGTAGAAGTAGAAGTAGAAGTAGAAGTAGAAGTAGAAGTAGAAGTAGAAGTAGAAGTAGAAGTAGAAGTAGAAGTAGAAGTAGAAGTAGAAGTAGAAGTAGAAGTAGAAGTAGAAGTAGAAGTAGAAGTAGAAGTAGAAGTAGAAGTAGAAGTAGAAGTAGAAGTAGAAGTAGAAGTAGAAGTAGAAGTAGAAGTAGAAGTAGAAGTAGAAGTAGAAGTAGAAGTAGAAGTAGAGGTAGAAGTAGAAGTAGAAGTAATATTACGTTCTGGTATTACTATTATTATAATAATTAATAATTCTAGCTATTTCTACTTCGAATACGAAGATAAATCGAAAAGAGAAATCAAATCTTAAGGAGAAAAGAAAATAACTGCACATTTAGCATTGAGCAGCGGGCAACGAGCAAAGCCATAAATTTCGATTTCTTGGGGTGCGCAACGATTTTATGGCAGTTGCGGTTTATAGCAGCAGCAATAACTATTGTCGGCAGATGGCGCTGGTGTGCAGTCCCAAATGCTCCTGAGGCAATCGCCAATGGCTTGTAGAAGCTTTGCACAGCTTTGAGCTTTTTGTCAAAGCTGCCATAAGTCTGCAGCTTTCAAGGATTAAGGCTTACTCCATGCAAAAGCAAAGGGCAAAGGGGAATTAATTAATTAATTACGATAGTTTTTAATGTATATCTATTACCAAATTTATAAATCAATTCGTTCTGTCCTCGCCACAGATGTATTATTTTAGGAATATATAGGATATACATTCACGTCTGTTCGCTGTCGATTTTTATAGATGTTGGGGCTGGAATATGAATGAATACTTCAAGCTGATAATCATGTCCCTAAGCACGATTGCTGATCTATGTGATATTTCGATAGCTATTAAGTTGAACTATTTGCATTTTAACATGTCTGGGGCTTTTGTTTTTATAGACTATAATAATAATCATACTAATAGGTAGAATAATTTTATAATAAATAACTAAAAATGCATATTTATGATACACAATTACAATATGTATTAGTGTCAATCATAAGAATAATAATAATTTGTATTTTTTAGCTTTTGCTCCATCAGCAGTTTCTCTTATCTCCCTTTCAGAGTTGAAGAGGGCGTGTTACCTACTTTGTCCATTGCATTTTGCAGTTGATGTAGGTACAATCGGAAACTTTCCCCAGTTTATGTAGGTGCAGTCAAAGGTAACTCTTATAATAATAATATCTCCAGCTATATTATTGCATACTCCTAAATCTTGAACAAATTTTTTTTATACCCTGATCCCATTAAAAATGGGAAATCAGGGTATAATGGTTTTGTGAAAAGTATGGAACAGGCAGAAGGAGGCGTGGCAGACCCCATAAAGTATATATATTCTTGATCAGGGCGACGAGCTGAGTCGATATAGCCCTGTCCGTCTGTCCGTCCGTCCGTCCGTCCGTCCGTCCGTCCGTCCGTCCGTCCGTCCGTCCGTCCGTCCGTCCGTCCGTATGAACGCCTAGATCTCAGAAGATATAATAGCTAGAGACTTCAAATTTTGTATGCATACTCATGTATACCATACGCAGTACAAGTTTATCTTTTTTTTTCGATAACTCGTCCGATTACTTTTTTATCGCGAATAATCGATAAATTGATTTTGTTTATTCACCGTAATTTTAACAGTTTTAGACCTGGAGACTTCATATTTGCTGTGTATATACATCTGGTCAATACGCAAATTTTGTCATTTACAGATTTTGGATACCACGCCCCCTTCGCCCCCAATTTGCAAAAAACGTATTTTAAGTACTAGAGACTTGTGCTTTGGAATGTACACACATTTGCACATTGTGATCACATTCTGAAAGTTTCATGAAGATAGTCCTATTACAGGAGAAATTATTCAGCAACAAAATTCTCATAGTATTGCCCACACTGCAGCGCAGCCCAAGCGCAGTCGCTGCTTACTGCGCAGTTAACAGAGCGCGTGCTTATGCGTGCGTGAATATCAGCTCTTTGTAGGGATCAGGGTATCTTCTAGTCGAGCACTCTCGACTATAGCTTCCTTACTTGTTAATTTTTCCTGAATTTCTCAAAGTAGTTTTAAGCCCTTTCTCTGTCTCTTCCTCTTTAGTTGTCTATCTGTAAAATTGCTTACATAGCTTAAGATGGTTTAGGATAGTTTTTCCCATTTTCCTTGAAGTTTTCCCGCTAGTTTACCCTTATACATTTAAAGTGCGGCAAACTTCAAAAATCGCATTTTTAAATGCACATAAAAGAAAAACATTTAAGAAGGAAAAAATTGACTCGTGATGGTTGGACTGATGGCAGCTGATGGCTATATTGGATGTATGCGTGACAGTTGCCAGCACTACAACTGTCACACACACGCTCACACATGCACACACACACCCACACATCGTTTTGGCATTGCAAATGAATGTCACAGAAACTGATTGAATCAACTTTATTTCAAAATGATGCCACTTAAGCTCCGTCTGTGTCTGTGTGTGTCTGTGTGTGTGTGATTGCAACAGTTTTGCATGTGGCAAGCGTGTGCGCGTGTGTATGTGTGTGTGTGCTGCACAGAGACACGTAGCTGTATTTTGTAGCATACTTTTTGGCAGGCGCCAACCGAATAAACTTGATAACAAGCAATTTCTCACGTCTCTGGGGCGCGCGAAGCGTGCTAGAGTTGCCAACCATCTTCATAATGATGGCTGTCTATGTGTGTATTTGTGTGTGCGTGTGTGTGTAGCTGTGATGCCACACAATTTTGTCACACAAATCAATGTGTGCGTGTGTGTGTTTGTCTTTCAGTCTCCTGCTTCCGGCTTTGACTGCTGCTGTTTTGACTTATCATTAGTTTAATTGGTGGCATGATGCCAGTCGTGCTGTTACTGCCAACCGCCGCCCGTCTCCTCTCTGACCGCCCCAACCCCACCTGCGATCGCACATTTGATGGCATTTAATTGGATGCTGCTCGTGCCGCCAGCAGCAGCGGCACAGCAGGTGACAGGCGCGAACGCGTTTCGGCTGCCCGTTTACCAGTTTCGCTTTGGGTTTGTTTATTTTGACATTTGACACAATTTGCGAGCACAACACACGACTGCGAAAGAGAGAGGGAGAAAGAGAGAGGGAGGGGCTGACAGAGGCGGAGAGAGGTAGAGGGGGAGGGTAGGGCGAGTGCTACCCTTCATCCCTCATGTTGTTGTTCCGCTGCTGCTGCTTTGACTTTTAATTTGTCACTAATTTGTTCATGTCTCATCAAATTTCATCGCCCACCGCCCCGTTGCCTCTCTGCCACGCCCCGCCCTCATTTGTTGTGCTCATTAACGCCTTTTAAGCCGCGCAGACAACAAATTATGCCCCAATTTGTTTGCCGTCGCTTGACCAACTTAATGAAAGTGTCAACTTTAACGAGCCTCAAATTGTTTTTTATTTTTACTTACTAATAAACAGCAACAACAACAACAACAACAACAACAACAACAAGAACAACAGCAACAGCAACAAACTTTGTGTTGACGACTTCCTGCCCAGGCAAACATCAATGCTATTGATTGCTTCATCAACCAATGTCTCGTCCCCTTCCTCTACAAACTCCTGTTCGGCAATCTCCTCCTCCTGCTCCTCCTGCTGCTGGCCGTTGCTTTGATTGATTGGAAAAATGATTCAATCTTGCGGCACATTTTGACATTATTTCGATTATTACGTTTACTTTGGTTAGGCGCAAAATAATGGTAAATGGAAATGGGAAGCAGAGCTCCAGAGACTTACAGCGAGCAGCTTAAATAGGCTCAATATTGTGTGCCAAATGGGGGCAAATCAGTGTTATCGTGCCAACCGAAATATCGATGTTGTACTTGAAACAATTATGGATAATTATGTTATGGTAATTACGAGAGGCGTAACTTAAAGCCATAAGAAATCCCTTCAAATCATGTCAGCGGCAGATATCGATTTGTGGCCAATGAGTTATCGATAGGATAACAGGTAAGATACTGCAGATAAATGGAATAATTATTGATCAATCATAAAACAGAATAATATTCCAATATGCTTATCAATATTGAGGCAAAATTGACAATACTAGCTATTTTTAGCGATTTATTCAGTGAAATAATTATCGATATTATTTTCGATTACAAACTATGCAAAAATCCATGTAAATGATGAGGTAAGCAAGCTAATTTGATATAATATTGAGCGATAAGTCTAAATCGTTATCAAACTATCAAGTTATCGATAGTTCTCTGTATTCTCATATTGATAGCCGCTTACATATTTTTATATTATATTTTTATAAATAGGTGTACGTTATTTATCGACATATAGCTATCAATGCACTGTTTATCGATATGTTCATATAGCATTAAAGGTAACTCATAAGATGTCCTATTTATATTAAATATTATATTTTGAAAAGAAAGGAAATTATATTATTACTGAAGGAAGCAAATATATCTATCTGTATGTGTTATCGATAAGGCTAGTCAATGGGATCGTCAAGCGTGTGTTATCGATATTCTTAACAGCAAGCACATACAGCGCTGCAATGAACTCGTCTTTAGGCTTTTCTCTAAAAGGCTCATTGATGATCTCAATTTATTGATAATCTTAGCTTAAGTCGAGTACTAATTGTTATCGATTATTAAAGAACCTTTGGCAATAATTTACAGAGTCTTTAATACTTTCACGTCTATTGCGATATGCCTGCTATTTACTATGCCAAAACTGGCTTTATTCTGGGATCGCTCCCCTCCATAAGGTTCAAGGTGTGTGCTATGAAAAAGGATGTTGCAGGAGCCGATTCGTAGAAGTGCCTGTCGACCAAAGGTTGCCTATTTAGACAATTGCTGTCAAAATATTTGTGGTAATTGATACGGAGTAGGATATATACTTTGATATATACGCACATATATGAATGATGTTTGTGTGTGTGTGTGTGTGTGTGTGTGTGTGGAGAGGAAACGCGTCAAGTTGATTAAATTGTGCGAAGAGCCGGCGAGGCCAGAGCGCAATGACAATGGACGAGTCACAGGGATGACTGCGGATTGCCCGTGTCATGAATCGGGCTGATCGGGCTATCAATTACAGCCACAGAGCTGGCCAAGGGAAGGGCCGTGGAGCCAGCCTCCAATTGCGAGAGTGCACAAATGCGAAAAGCAGCTCCGCTTCCAATTTGAAAGAGCAATTCAATTGTCGTTTCCTGGCGCAAATGTCATTCGCTCTTCTGTTGTCCCTGGCTGCTATTATCCTTGTTGCTGTTGTTGCTGTTGTCGGTTTTAATTACGTCAAGTGACTCGCTGACTGCCAGCCGCAATAATCAAAATGGATATCAAATGCGCCATCTTGTATAGCGAACAAAAGGGTTGTGCCCCACGGGCCTTCTATAGCTAAACCATAAACCATAAACCCGAAGCCCTTAGCCCTTAGCCCTTAGCCCTGAGCTCTGAGCCTCGAGGCCTTAGTCCTTAGCTCTTGGCGCGTCGTCCTATTCCGCGCTCAATTTCAAGTGACATTTCGCGTATTTTGACAGCTCGTTTGATGTGCAACGCGCAATTAGAGAGCGCAGCCAGCCAGCCAGCCAGGCAGGCAACCCCCAGCAGCCCCAAGCAGCAGCAGCAGCAGCAGAAGAAGAAGAAGTGGCATCCAAAATGGCGGCCTCGTTAAATTTGCCAGGATATAATCATCCTTTAAGTGCTTTACTTTCCATTTTCCTTCTATTTTTTTTTTTTTTTTTTGCATGCCTTTTGGAGCCAACGAGCTCCCTCGCACGGCAGCAACAAAGACGAGGCGGATTCAAATTCGAATCCGAATTTGTTTTCCACTCGAGTTGAGCCACAGATGAGCACACACACACACACACACACACACACACACACACATACACGAGCTGACAGCGTTCGCCACTTGAGCCTTGGCAATCGGTTCGCATCTGCCCATCAACCCCCTACCCCAAGCCCTACCCCCACCCCTGCCACGCACCCCCAACCCCACGCGCTGGCTAACGCATTATGCAATCATTATATTTTTATGCCTATTAACGTTAAATACACCAATGAATATTTGCATTCATTTGCGCAGGTGATTTGAGCACCGAAGCGTGCCAGTAAAGGAAAAAACAACAGCAACAACAACAAAAATGGAAAAATATCGAAAAAAAAAAACAAAAAATTATTCGATCCGATTCATTGCTCAGTCGGCCAAACGCAATGAGTGTTTAATGATTCACGAGCGTGAATCCAATTGAAGCTGCGCTTATGCAAATGCCATGCATTACCTGTCCAACTGCCTCAAGTGGCGAGCGCTCAGCCAGAAGAATCAGTTGAGATATATTTCGAAAAAAATTAAACAAAATATGTGAAGTATCTCTTGACAACAAGTAAATTGAACTAAATATCATTCAAATGGAGCTGCATAGTCAAGTTGTTTGTGATCTTACTTGTAGTTCATGTGAACTTAATGGATGTGTCTTCATATATTATCTACTTCGCACTCTTATCTCCAATTACAATTGGGCTTTTCATATATTACCTGCTCTCCACGCTTTCCGCCCTTTCAATTGCTAAAGTCTTAGCTGGTTCTCTTTCTTTATCTCTTTGTCTCTTTCTCTCTTTGTCCTTCTCTCCCATTCAAATGCCTGCTATGGTAGATCTCTCTAAGCAGTTGCCAACTTCAGTGATTCGTTTATTGTGCGCTCTAATCTAGTTATATACGGCCGGGGGATATGTTTCAGATGCTCTGCTGTAAGCGGCGCTCGTGTCCATTGAGTCGAGTGGACGCTGCGCCCGATGCTTGTGTGTCTCTCTTTTGGGCCCACACACGCAGCAGCTGCATCTTTTTACGTTTATTTTTTTTGGTTACTCTGGATGCTGTGCCAGATCCCTGACATCCTGCCCAGCTTGTAGCTCAATTTGTGCTACGGCCCGTAATTTGCTCATTTATTCTTGTACACTCCATTTGGCACTCAATTTTCACACTTGGCAGACACTTGCCGTAAATTGAATTCCGTACTGAGAGACGGAAGGACGGACGAGCCAAGGGGAATTCAATTGCAGCTCATATGAGAATGGACTCTAGATTCAATTGCTAGCGCATAAAGATGGCAGAAAGAGAGGACGACTTAGAAAGAGTGGGAGGAGCGTAATATTGAAAAGAATAAACCTATATTATAATCATTTTCAATCTAAGAAAAGTAGCTATATAACTACTAATGGTATTATTATTATTAATATCAACATTAGTGTCTACATTATCATCATATTCATATATCATAATAATTATTATGGGTTGTCATTGTCATTGTCATTGTCATTGTCATTGTCATTGTCATTGTCATTGTCATTGTCATTGTCATTGTCATTGTCATTGTCATTGTCATTGTCATTGTCATTGTCATTGTCATTGTCATTGTCATTGTCATTGTCATTGTCATTGTCATTGTCATTGTCATTGTCATTGTCATTGTCATTGTCATTGTCATTGTCATTGTCATTGTCATTGTCATTGTCATTGTCATTGTCATTGTCATTGTCATTGTCATTGTCATTGTCATTGTCATTGTCATTGTCATTGTCATTGTCATTGTCATTGTCATTGTCATTGTCATTGTCATTGTCATTGTCATTGTCATTGTCATTGTCATTGTCATTGTCATTGTCATTGTCATTGTCATTGTCATTGTCATTGTCATTGTCATTGTCATTGTCATTGTCATTGTCATTGTCATTGTCATTGTCATTGTCATTGTCATTGTCATTGTCATTGTCATTGTCATTGTCATTGTCATTGTCATTGTCATTGTCATTGTCATTGTCATTGTCATTGTCATTGTCATTGTTATTGTCATTGTCATTGTCATTGTCATTGTCATTGTCATTGTCATTGTCATTGTCATTGTCATTGTCATTGTCATTGTCATTGTCATTGTCATTGTCATTGTCATTGTCATTGTCATTGTCATTGTCATTGTCATTGTCATTGTCATTGTCATTGTCATTGTCATTGTCATTGTCATTGTCATTGTCATTGTCATCAACTAGCGTTATCATTATAATTATCACCATAGCCATTCTCCTTATCATTATCATTTTCATTGCATTCGACTGTCATTCGCAGCATCATTTGCGTGCTTATCATTATGATTATCATTTTGATTGTGATTATCATTATTTTTATTGGTAAGTCAATGTCTTATAGTCTCAACTTTTCTCGACTCGAGCGCTAATTGCGCTAATTGCTTCGCGCTCTTTGCTGTTAGGCGAAAAGTCAGCCATGAAATTTTAATGACTGGTAAATTGATATGCCTTTTGAGTGAGGCAGGCAAAGGTGGGCGGGGCATGCAAATGAAGGCGAACGCAGGAGCGCCTGAACGCCTGAATGCCTTGTCAACCCACTAAAAGCGAACAACAAGATTTCTTATTAAGTATCAAAGGCGCACTAAGGAGCTCACAAGCTGAACAACAGAGGACAGCGCCAGGCGTTGCGTGGGCGCTGAGATAGAAAAAAGTGAGGAAAAAAGGAATAACGAACGAGCGGGCATGGGGAAAAGAATACAAAAGGAAATAGGGGTTCGGGAAACGGCAGCGGGGTCGGGGGTAGCCCACGTCAAAAGATTATGACAATTTTCCCACCACAAATGAGCGCTAAATCTGACAGGCGACAAGGCGAAAGGAGCAGCCGCAGGACCCGGGGCCCATTGTTAGCTGCTGCTGCTGTTGCTGTTGCTGCTGCTACTGCTGCCGCCGCTGTGTGTGTGTGTGTGAGTGTGTTGACAAGGATTAAAGGACATCAGAGCGCGACGGAGCGGAGACACAAGAAAATTCTTTGGAAAACTGCCGAGCAACACAGCTCGAGAAAATGACAAAATTTATAAAAAGTCAACAGAAAGGACAGAAGAAAAAACATAATAATAATAATAATAATAATAATAATAAAACAGCAGAGCAACAGACAACAGAGCGAAGATATAGGGGTGGGGGAGGCAAGATGGCAAGAAAGAGAGGAAGGGGGAGAACAGAAAACAGAGAATAAATGTAATCAATGTAACGAGAAAATAGCGAAAATTATGATTGATGTCGATTGTTTGATTGGGTTGCCAGCACCAGAGAGCGCAAGGAATGAGAATGAGAGTGGCAGGAGGAGAACGAGCAGAAGCAGACGAAGGCGCTGAAGGAAAGGTCAAAATGGCGTCGCTCGAGTGCAGGAAATGGCAATCAGACAGAGCAAGAGCAATGGGATTTAGTGCTTAACGAACTGTTGAACTAATACTAGTTCTAATGAGTCAGTATGGTTACGATTTCGTAATTATTTTTCTATTTACTCAATAACTGCAATTTGTGCCCAATCGAAAGCATGCACTCGATTACACAGGCCAACAAGATTCGATTAAAATTATCTGCCAAGAATTGGTTTTTATATTCTTTACTGAAACTATCACAGGAGAACAGGAGATTGGGCATTAAATCGAGGTATTTTATAGGGGAGGCGGGAAGAGAAGGGGAGAGGGGGGACGTGAGGGCAGAAATTTAATGGATGAAACAACTGTAGAAAATATCATAGACTCATATGATAATATACTAATGTAATTAGTATAATAATATTACGATATTGAATTTTTGTAGAAAGATATTTTTTGTATGCTCCAGAACCCAAGTTCGTTCGCTGAAAAGATTCCCAATGAACAGAGCTCTTGGGACTGACACTGGAAAAGTAATTATTGGCCAAGCAGAATATAGTCTCTATATATAGTTCGAACTGAACGATCCTTTCACATATTGAAACATAATTTGAGGAACTTGATCAGTGCGATGATTGTAGCAATCGCATTTATCTTTGGCTTGGTGTTTGAGGAGGGGCTGAGCTGGCGAGCTGTTGAGCGGTTGGGCTGTCTGCTGGCACTTGAGCTGAGCAGTGTTGCCACCTGGGGCGTTGCCACTCGAGTCGAGGCGCTGTCGCCGTTCCCTTCTGGCTGAGCGCTTTCAACCCTTCCACTCGTCAGAAGAGCATTTAGGCAACAAAATCTTATTTTTTGTTTTCTTCTCTCTTCAACGGGGCATTCGCTAAGGGTTCGACGTCGCAGCAACGGGGGGCGTGCCATAGCGCCATTCATGCTGCCCGAAAGGGGGCGAGCACTAGACTGCGAGGGGTCGAGTGGAGTGGAGTGGAGTGGAGTGAAGTGCAACGCCTGCAGCCATCACGGCCTGCAGCTTCTTTTGATCGAATTAAAGGCACAGCATGGCGTCTGAAATATGGCCAACTTGGCAACTTCCCGTACTCAGAACGGCACTTGCCGCACCACCTGACTAGACGCCCACGCCCAAGCCCACGCCCATGCCCATGCCCATGCCCATGCCCTTGCCAGAGCCTCTCTGCCCACCCACGAGCCATGCTCGAGTGCAGTTTATTGTTTGATCTGAGTAAAACACAGAGTGGGCGAGTGGGAGAGGGTGTGGTAGAGGCAGAGCGCTACGATATGTGTAAAAGGGGTCGTCAGCGAGCTCTGTGCACTTCTTAGGCGGCCAAAGGTGCGGCCATTGTTGCTGCTCTCGTCTGCGTGGCGGTCTTCAATGGGCCCTTTGAGATGCAAATTCAAACTCCCAATTTCCAAACTCAAAATTCAAATTAAAATGAAAACGTTTGCCATTATGGCAACTGTTTGTTCAGCGCCACTCGAGCGCCGCATTTTTTCAACCATTTTGTGTTCTTCTTTTCGACTTCTTTCATAATATACCCTGTAAATGTTCAATGTAAATGTTCGCTTACATGTGTAACTAGCTGAAACACAGCATTTCTCTTGAATGCATTGAAATCTATAAAAGTTTTCATGACATAGTCTCAAGGAACTCAGGATATATACGAGTTAGAGTGCTTGGCTTTGGCATGTGGGCACTCTATGATAATACGAACAAAGTTCAATACGAATTTTCCAATTTCTTTTCAAAGCTTTCGAGTAAATCAAGGAAATAGCACACAGCGCAGGCTGGTAGTCGCGCATACCCTATTCAGCACTTTCCACTTGGCATTTCTCTTTCGCTCTTTCTTGGTTTGGATTTGCTGCCGCCCAATTCACTGAGGCACCTCATTCCCATTTGCACTCGCACTTCTTGCCGACATCAAAAGAGATTGGTTCATGGCTGATGGCTCATGCATATGAAATGTGTAAACGATGCGCCTTTTGCTGCCTTTGTAATTGCGCAGCTTTCTTCAGTTGCAGCTTTAGACCTTAGACCTTACACAGAGAAACAAACGAAATGAGAATGTATATAGAAAAAGGCTGGCCGCTATTCAAAAGAGACTCGAGCTGAGTGAAAACTTTCATGCTTCAGTGCCAAAACTGAATGGAAATGCCCCTAAAGTGTCCTAAGCCTAAGGTGATCTTTGTCCAGCTAGCGATACTTGCAATTGGCATGTTATAGATATAGTATAAATGATTATACTATATTATAAAATGTGCTATATCAAATATATTCTAGAACATTTTCAAGAAAAAAATCTCTTTCCCATAGTCTTATAGCATATAATATATCTTATTTTCCACCATCTCATTAAGTAGATCTCTACTTTCCTTCCTCTATAAACGTTACATCTAATAAGTAGAACGATTTCTGCGAGCATTTGGAATGGAGCCCAAAAAGTCTTCAAGCTTCACATATTATTTTTTATAGACAGTTTCAATGGTCTCTAGATCTAGATGCACTTCAAACTCTTTTATCTAAATATGTGGAATGAGAATGATTTTTTAAGTTTTTTGTATAGAGTTTTATTAGCTAAACAATTTTTAAAATTTTTAATTCAATATGCCTTTTTTCAATACAATTGTAATGAGTAGATCTATAAATCTTTATATATATATACTCTCTTCCAACTCGGTCTTTTAGATATTTTATATTCCATAATAATAATTTTATTGGAACAATTTAGAAATGAATCTCGTTAGCTGAAAGCTTTTCAAGTTTTATTCAACTACATTCTTCTATGTAGATTCGTAATATTCATACGCAAGTATTCAACATTAGCTGTGAATAGAAAGAGTGTGCTATCCGCGCAGTGTATATTGAATGTATCTGATATCTGAATACATTTTAGAGTTCTATTTGATACAGAATCTTCGCGTTTAGCAATTTCAATGAGAAGATCTGCAGATCTGTTTAGATCTGTTCTAAAGGCCTAGAGTCTAGATCTGATTCATTTCTTCTTAATATATGTATAATTTCTTTTTCTATATGGAAGCATTAGATAGCAATGCTTTCTATATACATCTTGAATGGAGTTTCAAGTGTCGATGGCCTTTAAGGTCTAATGCATAACCAATATACCCTTTCCACATGCAATTTCAATAAGTAGCAAAAAATGGTCAAATCCTACGGGTCTTACTTCAGACTCTTTTTTGTGGTTTAATACAGACTTACTCAGACTCTGAGAAGTCCCCAAGCTTAAGCCGTAGCTTGCTTAACTTTTCCGGCATTTCAACAATTAAAAAAGAATAATAATAATGAAATTAAGAGAGAATTCTTTCTCATAAAATGGCCGCTGGCTGATCAAAGCGATGTGCGGGTCCATTTGGCAGTTGGTTTCCCGTGTCCCATGTGCGCTGCAGCCACAAATGTGCAACGGTACTCCATGTGCACGTGCCTGCCCCAAGGGGGCGTGGCCAAACTCCGTCAAAAGGATAACGTCTCCAAGTGAGAAGCAAAATAATTGTTTATGGTCTTTTAACAATTTGAGGAACAGCACAAGATATGAAGATGTAAGCATACATACATACATATGTATATATATATACATATATATATGTGTGTGTATGTATATGTCTATATGTATGTATATTTACAGCAATTATAAAGCAAACCAAGTTGAAAGGCATCCAAATGCAGCGAAGCAGCCAGGATTGGGGGGAGGGGTGTTCAGGACCTTATGCAAAACAGCAAAGGATATCCGTGTGTGGCAGCAGCTCACTTTCAGATGCGGCGTCTCATTATAAAGCCAACCGAGTGATATCTAGACACACACACACACACACGCACACATACATCGTTATCCTTAATTTATAAAAGTGTGCAGTGCGTGTTGAGCTGTTTTTGTTTGTTCCTCTGGCTCTTCTTCTGCATGTTTGTCGCCTACTCGAGTCCGCTTCGTCGTCATCTTGTGAATATGCATGAAACTGGAAGGAATTAAATTTCCGCCTTATCCGACGCATACAAGTGCAGCAGCCCCGCGCATCGCTCGCTCTCCTGCCATAATGAAATGTAAGCGAATAACGAACCAACCAACCAACCCAACTCTCTGCCCCTCCACCCACCCAATCGTTCAACACTCTCTGAGCATTTCCTTTTTACACCTTCCACGCTTTGTGGCAGCGACAAAGTCTGCTGCATAATTTGCAACTGCAACTGCAACTGCAACTGCAGCTGCAACTGCATTAATAGCTTCAAGTATTCATGCAGGAACATCACAAAATAATTTGTTAAGCTCGACACAGGCGACGGAAGAAGAGAGCTGAGAGCATTCATAGTGCTTCTTAGAGAGAGACTAAAGCGGATTCTATGAGCTGCAACATAAATATATATTATATATAATTCTGAGAAGTTCTAATCAGAAGTCTTTTTTATTCTTGTATTATCTGAACATAAATACAAAAAACTAGAACAAGTTTCTTTACCTCAAGGCAAATTCGGCTCAGAAGTATATATGTTATATATATTTATAGTATTGATATGATATGATGTTATGATGGATTCTACTGTCCAGCAAAAGAGAACAAGAGAGAAAACGACTATAATATATACTAAATACTATAGTATATCTCTTAGAAACAGGTTCAAAATTTGGTGTATATGTAGAAAATTTCTTGAACTTCAAATTTGTAGAAATGCGAAATTTTTGCTTTGAGTTTTCTCTTTTGCTCAGCAAGAACTAAAAGAAATAGGGGTTAGCGATAGATTATCATAAGGAAAGAAAAGACTTTTGGGCTATCGTGTATAATCGTATATGTCGGGAGTACTTGAATAGGCTATGGAATCGGTGGATATGGCTGATTAGGTATGCATATATACTATATAAACTACACCTATGGACACTATAACCTCTTCCGCCTGTTTCATGCATTCCAATCGCAGTCAAAAACTGCGTCAACTGCAGCGAGCTTCCATCGATTCAAATCTGGTTTTATACTCAACTTTTAGTTTCTCACACAACTAATTATAACTGTTAAAATATACAAATAAAAATAAAATGTTTGCCTAAAATTATTTCAAATAGAACTAGAAATCTTTTCTGGCTTGCGAGTTGACTTTCTGTAAATTGTTTGCAATTGGTGGCTTAGAGATTAGTTGAGATTAGCAGCTATAGGACGACATGCGGTAGTTGAAGTGGGCTAGTGGTTGTTGCCGGAGCTTTCTTGCTGTCTCTCTTGAGCTGAAGGATATGCACACAGAGAGAGAGAGAGAGAGAGAGAGAGAGAGAGAGAGAACGAGAGGGAGAGTGTGAGATTGGGGGCCAGAGCATTTGCCCTTGCCTCAGGGCTATCACCTAACAACGGGAGCTGCGATAAATGGGCCACGAATTAGTTCTTTGGCTGGCAGTGGCCAAGACATCGGCGCAGGATAACAGCAGCAATAGTAGCAGCAGCAACCACCCTGCAAGGACAGGAACAGCCCTTCGCACACCCTCCCTCGCACAGGGGCTGCAAATGGAGTAATCAGCGTTTTAATAAACGCTCAGCCCTCGCGGCACGAGCAGCATTTTATAATGGCTTCCTCGCCCATGCTCAGGCCCAGGCCCGGGCTCAGGCTCAGGGCAGAGCCAGCCAGGCGCAGCTGGCAATGGCCAGGAAGCGCACACATAAGGGACGCGGCCGCTGCCAGTGCGAGTGCGAGCGAGAGAGCGCGAGGGCTGGGCGCAAATGCAATTCATAAAATGAAAATAAATGAATGAATGCTGAGCAAAAAGGCCGTGAGAGCGAGCGAGAGCGAGAGAGCAGGCGCAGCAGTGCGAGCGAAATAGCGTGACCAAACGTACGAACAAACGAACGAACGAACGAACGAGCGAGCCGAACGAACGAACAAACGAACGAGCTGCGGCTGTCGCTGTGAGAGTGAGCGAGCGAGCGATAGCTGGTCGATTAGGCTGGCAGGCAGTGTGAGCGAGAGCAAACAAATTAACTGGGAGGGGCATGCCAAGCACACACATACATACATATACGTGTGTGTGTTTGTGTGCGTGTGTTTGCAGTCAAGAAAAAGTCCTATCAAGGATGATTGCAAAAATCAGCAGAGAATATGAACAAAGCGGCTGGGCGAAAAAAATTAGATAAAGGTGTGTGTGTGTGTGTGTGTGTGTGTATGTGCGTGTTTGTGTATGTGTGTGTGCCTGCTGGGGGACAGCCAGCGCCAGTCAGGGTTGCTGCTTGTTTAGCCGCATGGCCACTCACTGCAGGTAAGAAGCAGCAGTAGCAGCAGCAGCAGCAGCAGCAGCAGTGGCAGCAGCTGAAACAACCACCAGGAGCAGCAGGCGCATGGGTGCAAGTGCGACAGCGAGAGCGAGAGCGCCAGGACATCCAGGACATGCCCCAAACAGCTGCCCCCTACGCATAGCCCATGGCCTGCTCGCTGTGTTGACCCTGATTGGGCTTTGGCTGGTTGGCTGCCTCGATGGCCCCACCGCCCCCCCTCCACGCCTCACCACCCTTTCGCCCCTTGACTGCAGAGGGACGCCATCCGCACGGATATTAGATTGGAAATATTGACGGCATATAATGATGCTTCGGCCTGGCATCAAGCTGGGCGTGGGCGGGAGGCTGGTGGGAAGGGCAGGCCTCAAATGGGGCTCGCTCGCCGATATTCGGTTACTGATTGCTGCTGGTTGGCATACTCCTAATGACTCTGGTAAACAGTGAACGCGGCTCGAACACAATTCAATTCAAATTCAATTTCAATTGCATTCAATCGAATCAAATCGCAACGAATCAACAATTATGCATGCATGTGTGTGTGTGAGTGTGAGAGTCTGTGTGTGTGTTGATATTATGCGCTCTCAATGAGGCATATCACAGTCCCATTTAATGAGGCAGCTCTGCGGTCTGCCTGCAATTAGAACGAGATAAGGACGGACAGGCAGGTAGGCAGGTTGGAAGTGAAGGAGGCTGAGAGAGAAGGAGGCTGAAGTGAAGGAGGCTGAGAGAGAGAGAGAGAGAGCTGTGGGAGAGGGCTCAGTTTACATAATGTTTTAAGTGATGAACAGTGGTTGTAATGCCTGTGATTATTTCAATTAAATATCTAATATAAATATCCATCAAATATCATTATGCATTTTGAGTTAAGATACACACACACTAGATGAGAGAGAGAGAGAGAGAGTGAGACAGAGAGAGTTTGGGTCATACGGGAAATATATATTTAAAGTGTGATAGATATAAAGCGAAAGAAAAACAAAGTTTGATAGACAAAAAGAATCTCTCTCCATGTCCCTATGGGAATGTGAGAAAAAAGAAAGAAAGAAAGTTAGACATAGACTCTCTATGAATGAGGTAGAGAGAGAGAGAGAGAAAGAGAAAAAGGGAAAAGAGAGAGAGAGAGAAATCAAGAGAGACAGAAAAAGAGAGAGAGAGAGAAAGGGAGAGTAAGTCAGAGAAAGATAAAGAGAGAAAACTCGACAGAGACAGAGAACAGATATAGAGAACAGGAAAAGAATAGAATTGACAGCAAAAAAGATAGAAGACAAGAGAGATAGAAATAGAATGAAATGAAAGGAGAAAGAAATTAAGACAGAAAAAAAAAGGTAGAAAAAAAGAGAGTAAAGGTGATACTAAGAGGAAGCATGAAATAGAAAAGGCGGAAAGCAGAAAGAAAGGAAAAGAAAAAGAGAAAGGAATAAATATAATGAAATAATGAAGATATAAACAACTGAAATGGATAAATGATTCAAAAGTGACGAACCACACACTTTTGTCAGCGACTCAAAATTGATAAAGAAATACTTTATAAGAACATTAGAATATTTTAATATATATTTTATACATATATATAATATATTATAATATTTTAATAAGTAAATGCTCCTTATATATAGCTTTTGCATAAATTTGCAGGATTCTCCATATTCGAGTGACCCATTTGGATACTCTAAAAAGTTGCGCATATTGCCCATTATTATTTGGTTCAAGTAGACTTCTTGGCATCACTCTTTGAATATGATATCTCTCAAATGGCCGCCTTGAGCCTCTACGGCCTATAGTGGCCGTCTCTATAAAAAGGTATAGGGCTGCCAGGTGGGTCACTCAAATATGGAGAAGCCTATATATACATAAATCTTCTATATATTCTCATATTACAATCTCATATGTATATATATTTCGATATCTTAAGCACGGCTAATTAGCCGTTAGTTGCGCAATCGACAGTTGCCATAACTTTTCAGGAGCTGGTGCTAAGACATCTCTTTCTTGACGGCTAACGGCGCCTTGAGGTGGACCATTTCCCAATATTTCCATGTACCGCATTTGTTCCCCGCTGCCCCAGTCCACGCCCTCTCCGAGCAGCGAGTTTTTCGCTTCATTTGCTTTGCTGATTTCGAAGTTTTTTATATTTTATGCAATTTGCGTTTCTTTCTGCTGCTTCTTCTCCATCTTCCTCTTCTTCCTCTTCTTTTTGTTAATTTTGTGCAAAATTTGCGACAATTTTGTCGTCCAAGTTCCATTTATTTTCGCATTTTTCTTCGCCATCTTGCAGGAGTCTCTTGATTATGGCGTTGAGGGAATTGAGTTTGGGAATTATGATGCGTGAAATACGTAGATATATATATATATATATATATGCTATATAGATATAGATATGAGTGTGTGTGCCACATAAGTGGAAGCTGTGATTCGCATCCATATGCAAATCTCGTTAGTTGTTGGATTTGTCGTTAGCATCGCTCGAATGCAGCCAAAGGGCAGGCAGCCGCTGGGGCAGTTGGGGGCGGGGCTTCGGGTGCTACAAATTGAATTTCGCAAGTTGGTGGCAAACACTTTTACACAATGACATATTAATTTCAAATGAAAAACCCCCCCAAGTGCACTCGAGCTGCGCACTGCAAAAGAAACTACGTCGATGAGTACGGCTCGGGCTTGGGCCTGGCTCTGGCTCTGGCTCTCGCTCTGGTTACGGCTAACGAGTTGCAGCGCCCCGTTATCTGGCAGCCCGCCGTCCCCGCCTCCTGCCAAGTGCTTCGCGTGGAGGTGGCTTAACTCATTTATTATACGAAGATTTGCAGTATTATGGCCACGTTTTCAGCGCAAGCTCTGCCACCCGCGGCCACATTGAGCACTCATCAAAAAAAGAGGAAGAAAACGTTTTCATTTTTTTTTTTTTGCACGGAAAATTTGCATTAAGTGAAGTAGTCATCAGTTATCAGCATCAACATCGGCATCAGCAGCAGCAGCAGCAGCATCAACGTCATCATCGCATTCCTCCCATCCATTCCACATTCGCATTGAGGCAACGCAGAAAATTTGAATTTGAATTTGAATTCAATGGGCGGGCGCTCAACTCGAGTAATAGTCCGACCAACCAGCGTGACGGGGGCGTGGCTGAATGGGGGCAGGAGACTGGGACGATGGAGAGCTGGGTATCTGGCAACTGTTGGCGGCATTGTTTGCGCGACAAAACTCAAAACTCAACCTCATTTAGTCTAGAAATATGCCAAGCCATCTTCTTCAGCCTCGGCACTTGGCATAATGGAGATGGCGCCAGCGGAGGGAGGCGGGCGACGGAGCGGCGGGCATGGCAGGTATAGCAGCTATAGCTGTTAGCTTGAACGCAAAATCAGCGACATTATAATCGTCCTCATTAACGCTGCGCCCTCGCCGTCGCCCTCGCCGTCGACGTCAGCCATCGTCGAGCTGCGTTAATATCCTGGAAAAACCTAACCCACCTCGTCAACTCATCAACGTCATTAGCGCAAAAGCATAAAAGTACGGAAAATATGCAAAAGGATTGGGCGAAGCCCGACGCAACGAATACCCTGGATAAGAGAGGCAGAGGTGGAGTTGTTGCGGGGTGGTAACATTGGGAAACACTACTCAAGAACCTAGATAGATTAGAGAGATGCAATGGGAAACGATAAAGTGAAGTCTAACGAAAAGCGAACCAAACGAGTGAAGAAGAGTTTGAGTGGGAGAGCAAATGCACATGTCGAAAGGGAGAAGAAGAGGAGAAGAGAATGGAACAGTCATATATATTAATAAAAGATTTTGATATCTTACGATCAAGGGCTAAAGTAGAAGAAACTAAGGCTTTTCACTTAACTCAGATCTAAAAAAACAGCAAGAAGGAGAGAGTGAGAGAGAGACATACTAAGAGTATGACTGGAATTGATATTGCTACAATCCCCTTGAAGAAAACATAGCATAAAACTTAGTTAAGTAATTTAAAATCTCTGCTGCATTTTGATATTAGGTATTGGGCATGCAGCTGCTTCGGAGTTTACTTCACTGAGTACAACGATCAATTGAAGCAGCAAGTTCTCAATTGATAATACGCCTGACTGCATAACTACGGCCTTCAGGCACCCGCACTCGAGCACCCCATAGACCCAACTTCCACTTCGACTCCGACTCCGACTCGATAATCTAGCAATAACCCAAAGCACTGCCCAGTCAAGCATGCAGACAATTGCACAGACTCTGTCATCCACTTAGCCAGTCAGTCAGTCAATCAGACTATCAATCAGTCAGTCAGTCATTCAGTCAATCCTATTTATTTACACAGGATTTCATTTTGTTTTAGCTTGAATTTAGCTGGTTTTTACCATGTTATTGTTATTATATTATATGTTATTATTATTATTATTATTATTATTATTATTATCATTACTATTACTATTATTATTATTATTATTATTATTATTATTATTGCTATTATTATTATTATTATTATTATTATTATTATTATTATTATTATTATTGCTATTATTATCATTACTATTACTATTATTATTATTATTATTATTATTATTATTATTATTATTATTATTATTATTATTATTATTATTATTATTACTATTACTATTATTATTATTATTATTATTACTATTATTATTATTATTATTATTACTATTATTATTATTATTGCTATTATTATTACTATTATTATTATTATTACTATTACTATTACTATTATTATTATTATTATTATTATTATTATTATTATTATTATTATTATTATTATTGTTATTATTGCTATTGTACGAGCTTCTTGTTGTTGCTTTTAAATGCACTTGCCCAAGGGGTTGTGCAAATTATGCAGCTTAATTCGAGCTTTATTCGCCCATCTCTCTCTATCCCTTCTCCCTCTCTCTCTCTCTTTCTCTCCCTTGCTGTTTGGCCCTCCATTTTTGATTTGCTTTGGGTGCAGAGGCAACCCCCTCCACCCAGCGCGCTTTGTTGCAGCCGTTCTTGGTGCTCAAATTTCGCTAATGGCTGCCAGCCAGGACAGCCGCAGCCTCCGTAGTGCCTCCTGCTGCTGCTGTTGCTGCTGTCGCGGGTTGGCTGTGCCACAGCGAGGGGCAGCACCCAGGAAATCATTATGTTGCGCAACTGCAATGATGAATTACATTCACAATTGTTGCTGTTGTTGTTGTTGTTGTTGTTGTTGCAGCTCGTCTCGCCCCTCGTTGACTGTCAATAGCAATTGAATTATTTGAAATTTTGTTTGCAATTTTTTATACCCTGAATATAATGAATATATCCTGGGTATAATGGTTTTGCTAAGAGTGTGTAACAGGCAGAAGAAGGCGTGGCAGTCCCCATAAGGTATATATATTCTTGATCAGGGCGACGAGCTTAGTCGACTTAGAACTGTGCGTCTGTCCGTATGTGTGAACGCGTTGATCTCAGAAGATATGAGATCCAGGGATTTAAAATTTTGTTCATAGGTCTGTGTATATCACGCGCAGATCGAGGTTATCTCCAAAAACCGATAACTATTCCCGTCATTTTGTTATCGATTAAAAACCTTCTCAATAACCAGTTATAAAATTATATCCCCTATATATTTTGAGCTAGAGTCTCCAGATTTTAAATATAGAATTTTATAAAATTTAGATTTTTATTAAATTCCATCCCCACGCCCAAATTCACAACCTTCCCTCACATTTATAAATGGCGTGTATCAAATCCGATCTGAGAGCTTAATGAAGAAACTTCATTCACAAGAAAATTTATTAAGCAATTAAGTTTCCTTAGTAAGTAAGTAAGTTCTCCGAAGAGTTCAGGGAATCGCGTAGTCGAGCACTCTCGTCTAGAGTTTTCTTACTCATTTGTTTGTTTTATTTGATGTTAGGCAGCTTGAGTTAATGGACTGCCTGACAGGAAATCAAACTGCTCGAGTTACTCACCCAATAAAAAAGCCTTATATAACCATATTATACGTAGAACCAGATAAATCTATATCTTAACTTCTTAGAATATATATGCAGGGTTGTCCATGCTGGACGGACCCATTTGGCAACCTCATATCTTCAGACAGAGACGGTCACAATACGCCGAATATGTGGCAGTTTGAGAGATATATTCAAAAAGTGATGTCAATGATTTTACATGAACCAAATAATTGATTTAATTGTTTAAGAATGCCTGGGTCAGTCGAATATAGGCAGCCTTATAGGGTTGTCAGATGCGTCCAGATGGACAACCCTGTTGTAGCATGAATATGTAGACAATGTAGACACAGATCCCCTTAAAGAAATAAAAAAACACAAGTTTTTAATTAAGAGCTGTCCGGCTGAATGACCATCGAGCCTCTCCAATAATTAGCCTATATGTCTTTATCTGTAGATCCCCTTGAAGCAATTGTAAGTTGGTGTATGTATGGTAATCTACCAGGCTGAGTTGCCATCGAGTTGCTCTCTGTACGGACGGATCAAAATATCTATATACGGCAATTTGGAGGCGTGTACGAAATGGATGTCCACAGCTAAAAAGCCAAAGCTTGAGAAGTACAGCAGTAATCTATCTTTCTTTATCTTTCTCAACTTCGGAGTTTGGATAGCAAACTTCTGTAATCAAATCAGTGTTGACCTATTTCAATTATATATCTGTAAGTTTTTTGATCCAGCAATTAGCAGCTTGTAATGCTTTCTCTCTCCTGCAAACATTAACTTTTTCTTTCCTCCAGTAAGTGTTTTGTTTCCACTAATCCAGTCAAAGTGCTTCAACTATTCTCAATCGTCAATCAATAAGTAAATTCGAGTGCTCGATTAGTTTGCCAAACTTGCACTCGAAGGTCGATTAAATTGAGGCGAACCTACTTACTTGTCGTCTAGTGGCAGCTGCTAAGTTGAGCGCACAGACTAAAGGCAGGAATAATTCGGATTCCAAGTGCAATATCAACAGGCAAACAGTCAACATGGCAAATAGAAATAGAAATTCGTTTAGCTGCAGCACTTGCAACATATTGGGGCAACGTTCAAGGATGCTGTCATCATCATCAGCAGCAGCAGCAGCAGCAGCCATCGCAGCCATCGCAGCCTCTGCACAATGCATATTGTTATTATGATTGCACAATAAATATGGCGCAAACAGCGAACTTGCACCTGAGCGACCCGCGGCAGGCTGCCAGCAGCAGAAGCAGCAGCAGCAGCAACAGCAGCAGCGGATGCCAGAAAGGGGGAAGCGTGGCAAGTGCGTAAATCGCAAATCGTAAATCGTTGTCAGACATCAGTTGAAAGTTGATTCGATTTAATAACTTCTGTCAAACACACGACTAACGGCTAAACGCAAGACGCGTCGTTATATCCTACAGTTGCTGCATATGCAATCGGGTAGTTTGATTCTGGTAAAGTTCAGCTCGATGATAATGCTTAAGCTAATACTAATATGAATGTTTATGCTAATGCTAATGCTAATGCTAATGCTAATGCTAATGCGAATGCGAATGCTAATGCGAATGCGAATGCGAATGCTAATGCTAATGCTAATGCTAATGCTAATGCTAATGCTAATGCTAATGCTAATGCTAATGCTAATGCTAATGCTAATGCTAATGCTAATGCTAATGCTAATGCTAATGCTAATGCTAATGCTAATGCTAATGCTAATGCTAATGCTAATGCTAATGCTAATGCTAATGCTAATGCTAATGCTAATGCTAATGCTAATGCTAATGCTAATGCTAATGCTAATGCTAATGCTAATGCTAATGCTAATGCTAATGCTAATGCTAATGCTAATGCTAATGCTAATGCTATTACTAATGCTAATGCTAATGCTAATGCTAATGCTAATGCTAATGCGAATGCTAATGCTAATGCTAATGCTAATGCTAATGTGACTTATATATGAATGATGGATTCGTGGCAATCTAGTAAAGAGATTAGGAGTAAATTACAGGGTATCGAAACAGACGCATACTCCCAGCACCGCTTGGCACATTTTGCTGCCATTTGTGGGCTGCATTTAACTTGACTGCAGCACTTCGAGTTCTGCCAATATTTGCCATGTTTAGTTGCTGTTGCAACAACTTATTTATGATGAGGCAGTGCAGCACGAGACAGCGCCAGCGGGCGCCACAGGCGGGGTAGGGGCAGGGGCAGCGGCGGGGGCTGGCCTGTTGCCATTGTCGAGCAAATAGCTTTAGTTGAAAACTTGTCAAATGCAACAGAAAATACCATTCGAAAGATATTATGAGGCGGCAATTGAACATTTCAAATCCATTTCTTAGCTGCTAAGTGCTTACACACAGGCAAGGCAATGGTTGGATGGAGAGGGGGAGAGAGATGGGGCGACGGGCAGATGGGAGATGAGGGCAGAGAGAGGAGGTAGGCCACCTGTTGCTGCCAAATTTCCACTTGTTTGGCTTCTACTTACATTTGCCCACCGCCCCTCGCACAACACTTTCTGCAAAATCCACAGAAATCGATGAGCTCGATCATCAAGCAGGTAATCTAAACAGTTTTTCGATGGATCACAAGTTTTCATTTCGATATGAAGTTTTCATTTCGCGGAGAAAGTCTCTCGCCTCGCCATTTCTGCCAGCAGCGATCGGTTCCATGTGAACTGCAACATGTGCAACATTTCTCGACGCAGCTGAGCTGAGCAGCTCTGGAGGTACCCGGGGAGGAACTTAGGAAACTTAGGGAGTAAGGCTCACGATCAAATATGGACCCTACTCAGCCACTGCTGATGGTAAACCGATTGAGCTGAGGCGGCAGTTTGCTTAATAGCACACAAATTTATCACTATTTGCTATCGCGATTATCATAATGACAATGATAATGACGATGCGCGCATTCATTGCCCATGCTTGCGCCACTTCAGGGGCGATGTGTCAAAAATGCTTCAAAATTGCTTGACATGTTTGCATTCTGCTGCTGCTCTTATCCATGTCTGTCTGTCTGTCTGTCTGTCTATCTGTCTGTCTGTCTGTCTGTCTGTCTGTCTATCTGTCTCTCTGCCTGTTTGTCTGATGTTTACACTCCCATCCTTTTGTCCATGGCCTATCCTCGCCGGTGATAAAAGGCCATTGTATCTGGCAGATACGCACAGGCGCTACTCAATTTGCTGACAGATGTTGCATTTGTTATTTCACGCCCAATATAAATATATGTATTGCTATATATACATACTTGAATAGCCGTGCATGTATATAGCTGCGAGCATATACATTTTTTAGGCAAATTCGTGGAAATGTTGACAACGCTGTCTGAATGCTTGCCAGCTCAGCCAGGTGTTTAAGAGGATGGACTTCTGCCTCAGCCGCACACCCGCTCTCTCTCTCATTCTCTCTCTCTCTCTCTCTCTCTGTCTTTCGCGGTATCCACATTTATGCAGCATAAGCGAAATTTTCTTCGTTTTTCCTGGCACAAAAGGCAACTCCATGCGAAAATCTGCTTGAGCCTTGCTGAGAATTAATTCATTTATAAATTTCGAGTTTTCATATTTTGTGAGCATAAAAAACTTGCTACTCAGCACTTTTCAGTTCATTTTGCATTCTGCGGTAGTTAAGGATTACAGTTGCCAAAAGATGGCACATTAAAAGCGGTTTATCGATAGTTACGACTCAAGGACAACATTTGCCTTAAAAAATATTTAAATTTGAAGGATATTCAAGGAATGTGTAAACATAAGAGGCTAACTTTAGTTAAACACATACACACTTACTTTAGTGCTCCTGCAATAGAAAATAGATAAGTTATCGATAACTAATCAAAAGCAGCAATCTATAAATGAAGTGCCTAAACAATGTCAATTGACTAGATGACACGACAAAGCTATCAACAACACATTAATTTTGTTGTAATGTTATACCTGAGATTAATCGATAAACGATTTATTATCTTTGTATTGCTTTACATAAATTAAAATAAAAAGATTTTTACGGTTCGTTTTTGTTATATTCAGGCTTCAATAAAAGTCAATAATACAGTGTTGCATATAACTCAGATATTATATAAATATTACCTAACCAATTTCATCACTTGTCGATTTCCCCCTTTTTCCCATTTATCGATATATTTACCTCTGAGCAGTTCAATTACAAGTTATCGAAATCACTATATATGCATTGCTGATGAGTTGACTATAAATCTAAGCAGATAACTTATCGAAGCCAGAAAGTTACTACACATTGCCTATCGATAGACGTGCACAGAAATGAATCGATAAGCCAACTTGCCTTCAAGCAACTGCCCAAGTCGTTCCCCTAGCTGCGCGCTTGTCCGTGAACTGCTTGAGTATTGAGATAAATCCTCACTCAAAGGCAAAGGGTCTTCGCGCTCCCTTGTGGCAGGAGCAGCAGGAGCGCTGGGGGATGGGGGATGGGGGATGGGCGGCCGGCGCTAGACAGATGGATTAGAAGCTGGCCAAAATGTCAACACACACACACACACACGCACGCATACAAAGGGGCCAGACAACACGAACAAAACAAGCAGAGGTAGAGCCAAGAGCCAAGAGCCAAGAGCCAGCAAAACAGGCTAAACGAACAACAAACAACAACAGCAACAAGCAACAAGCAACAACAACAACAGCAACAAGCGCCTTGGCACTTTGTCAAGTGGAGTCTAAAGCTTTTAGCTTAAATACACTTTGGGCCAACTACTTAAACGAACTAACTGAAGCTGGCAGCAGCCGGAGGCGTTGCTCTCGCCGACTGTGTGGGCGGGGCAGCTGCTTGTGACATATTTGCCAATGTTGTTGTTGCTGGTGCTGCTGCCGTCGCTGGTCAAATTGTAATTGAATTTATTGCTCTGATTGTGCAAATGCGTATCGAGAAAATTGCTAAATGCAATTTACGAGAGTTGGCCAAACAAATCCGGGCTGAGCAGTGCCACGCCCACTCAAGCAATAAATGAAAATTAAATTGATCTATCAAATAAATAGCAGAGAAGAAGCAGAGTGGCAAATGCAGCCAACTGCCATGCAACAGTCTCGCGTGACGCATACGCAGCGTGCGCCGTTGGCTAGCAGGAGGCAAGCGCAATGGCCACACACACGCGCGCACATGCCCTGCATGTGTGCGTGTGTGTGTGCGCTCGCACTGTCAACCCTTTCGGCTCGAAAAGCTCTGTTGACACTCAAAAGCTGCCCTTGTTTGTAAACTTTAGCCGAGACTTGAACCGCAGCAGCAGCCAAAAAAAAAAAGGAGTCAAAAACATTTCACGAATTTGCCGCTGCGTATGGAAGATTTGCGATCGAGCAATCGATAAGTGCGTATCGATAAATGCAGTTGCTTGCTATTGGTATGTTTTATTGAAGTATTCTTTGTATATAAATATACAATATATGTATAAATATACAATATATGTATATTACTAGATCTGCTTCTCTTATGTTGTCGATAGGCCATCGATACTTTTAGCTTGACAATATACTTAAGAAGTTTTACAGAGTTCCCTCACATCAGTTCTGAATTGCTTTAGATTTCTTTTAAATGCAGCATTATAACTGCAATGCATTGCTCGTTATAGCTCAGTTTATATAGAGACTTTATGGATCTCTGAAGTCAGGAATATCTACATATGTTATTATATATCATATTATGCTATTATTATGCTGTGCTATTACTTTATATAGCTGTAGATATATCTATATATTCTGACTGTTTTATAAACATTTAGCTATACCAAATAGGCGAAGCATATGCATATATTTATATTTCGCTCGTAAATCTTTTCATGATCGTCTCGAACTTTCAATTATGCTGTATTAATTGCTTAACGTTCCATATTTAATAAATATATTACATTATGAACTCTATAAATTTGTATTTAGCAGATCTTGATGTATATTTACGTATTCTCCCTTCAAGACAACATTTAAGCAATTTTTAAATGTTTTATATTACAACTAGCTTAAGCTAATCTGCAGAGACATCTGCTAATCTATCTAATCTATGTGAGTCCATCTATAGTAAGTAAGGCTATAAAGATGTATATATTAAAGGAATTTAAATTTAATTTAAATTCAATAAAGGAATTTACAAACAAGTTGCTCTAAAGTGCTAATCAATTAACAGCATACGAAGCTATAATGAGAAAGAGCCTGAAAGCCTTACCGACTCTCGATGCTCACTGAAATTGCATGGCTGCTACTCTGTATTCAAATTGGCCTCAAATTTAGATAAATTTACAGTTATCGAAGGGAAAACTAATCATTTTTTATTATGTATTATAAGAATTAAGTAAAATGAGCTCTCAATGCGTTAATTTGGGTAGCCGAGTAATTGGGCTGCGGTAGAGGCTGCGGTAGAGGCTGAGGTAGAGGCTGAGGTAGAGGCTGCGGTAGAGGCTGAGGTAGAGGTAGAGGCTGCAGCCAAGTGCAATACAGCAGCGAGCACTTCAAAGTGCAAATGTGAGTTGTTCAGGGATTAAAATTGGATGCTAAAATGCAGCTGAAGGTGGGTGCCAAATGGCGAGGATGGGATCGGGCCGAGGTCGAGGTCGGGCGGGGCCGGGTCGGGTCGGGTCGGGTCGGGTGCTGGCAATTTGGAGGGTCGCCTGATTACTTATTTAGCATTTTTCCAATTTGGGCCGCGATGGGTCGAACACAATTGTCTATTGTGTTAAACGGAGTCGGCACTCGGCACTTGAGCTTCTAATTGCAATTCGCAAATTGCGAAACAGCCAGGACAGCCGGGACAGGCAGGCCAGATGGGACAGCTGCCAGGAGCAGGAGCAGGAGCAGGAGCAGCAGCAGGAGCAGGAGCAGGAGCTAAACTCAAACGGTTTGGCAAATGCCAACGGCCTATTATGCAATCAGCGAATGTGAATCAGTTGTTGAATGCAATGAATGATGCATATGAATATATTCCTCCTATTCACATACATTTATTCATATGTTGTTGTTTTTCACGCCACTTGCGCATTATTCAAATTTTGTGAGAGAAAAAAATAAATAAAAAAAAAAAATAAAGAAAGAAAGAAGAGAGAAGTGTAAACAAAAGGCGAGGCGCTCTATTCAAAATGGTTATATGGAACTGGCACCGGCTCTGGGTGTGGAAATTGAAATGGAATTGGAATTGGGATTGAAAGTGGAATTGGAATTGGGATGCCCGCAAATCCTTTTATGATAATTTCTCAAGAGTGTCGTCCTTTGATCAGGCAAGTGCCTGGCGCGCAGAAAAAACTCATTCAAGCATGAATCTGAATATGATTTACACACACATGCACACACGCACACACTCCCACACTCACACAGTCGCCCACACATAAGGATTTAATAATTCGTTAAGCGAAATTAAAATTGCCATCAGGCAGCTGAGCTACAATGGGCCGCATAGGCTCAACTCCTGCACAAAATTAGTCAACAGAGCCAAAAGCATACAAAGTCGATTTATTGCTTCGTTATCGGAGCATATATGGCTATCGATCGATATATTCATAGACAGCGTTTCGTCAGTAAGCCGAACTGGATGGAGTCCCTGAGTGAACTAGACTTGATCTGATACATCACAGATATTGCAGTATATATATATAATCATATATCATTTTAATCATATTTAGACTTGTTTTTGTATATATATATATAATTTTATTTCAGTTTATATTCGAGTTTTTAAGCGAGGTTGGCATTTATTTTGTTATTATTTCCTTAGAATTCAAACTATCAAATTGTGAGTATATATATCTGCCTATAATCTATCAATGTTTCTAGTTCGAGTTTCGCATTTGTTTCCTTCTATATACATACATCATATCATTTTATATACATCGTACATCTATATATGTTTCATGTTCACATTTTCATTTTGCCCAATTTCGGTAAACTTTTGTCCACTTCTGCCACTGTTCACTGTAGTTGGCACCTGCATCGTGACTTAAATTGCGACTGCCTTTAGGCTTACAATAAAGAAGAAAAAAAAAACATTAAATAAACAACAAGAATTGAGAGAGAGAGAGCAGCAGGAGTCGAAGTTTGAATACCCTGTCGAAGAGAGTCAATGAAATTATTATTATTTGTGAATTTGTATGTATGTATTTATATAAAAAAAAAAAAAAAAAAAAAACAAAAAATAGGTTAAATATGTATAAATTAGATAAGCACTAAATCAGATAGGAACTGAAATTTATCTGAGCCTAGTTGGCATATATGAGCATATATTTAGATATATTAATATACATTATATATGTATATGTACATATATTTAAATATATACTCATATCTGTTAATTTTCTATTGCATATTCAACTAACATTTGCAACTAGCCTCAGATAAATTTCAGTTCCTATCCATAAACTAGCTCAGGTTTTATAAATATCAAAATATCATCCTGATACGCGCTCAGCTCATATGCAGATCGATAGAGTGTAGACGGATCTCTAGATGAACTGATCATATATCGCATATAGAGAGGGGAGAAGAGAGTATAGAAGGAGAGTAAAGAGTATGCCATGTACGATCAGTACCCAACATATCCTGCCCCTCTGCTCTGCTCTCACGAGCTCAGCAGTTCTTGCACCTAGAGCAGATTTCTATGCCTGGTGCCTCGCCGTCTGCCCCGTCTCAGGCCCACCCATTGCCAGCCCTCCCCTCCGCCCACTCCACGTCTGCCTTAGCTCAGCTGCTGTGCAACTCGTTGGCTCGTTTTTAGCTCAATTTTCGTTGGCGCTGGGACTCGACGCTGCGTTTCCAGGGGAAATCATTGCAATTAGAGCGTAATTGTTTTTACGCATTTGTCCAGCGCTGGCTCCACACCAGCCCGCCCAGTCGGCCCCACCCGCCCCTGCTTAGCCTGGCTCGTGTCTTTTCAAGCAGAGGCGAGTCTTGAAAAAAAGCTGCAGCAGTAGCAAAAAACAAAAAAGAAGACAAAAAAGACAAAAGCAAGAAAGAGAAGAGTAGAGACGAAGCCAAGAACAGAGCCCGCCAGAAATTAATTTACAACATTCATAATGTCCTTTGCTGCTGCTGCTGCTGCTGCTGCTTCTGGTACATGCGCTTAATTTCCGCGCAGTTGATGTGGGTGTGTCGCTGAAGGACAGCAGCAGCGCCGTAGCACCTCCAACCACCCAACCACCCAGCTACCCAGCCACCCAGCCACCTACCTGACTGCCTGACGAATCCGCGAATTCATTTGCATAATTTTTAATACTCCATTTCGGTGCAGGTGCGTCGGCGTCGTTGCTAACGAGATGCGTGCTGTGTGTGTGCGTGTGTGTGCTGGTGTGCGTGTGTGTGTGTCCTCATTATTATATTCCGCCGCCTCGTCGAGCACATACGCCTGCCCGCCTGGCCGCCTCCTGCTCCGCCAGCACTTTATCCGTTTACATTTTTCTAATTTTTCTCTTTCTTCACTTTACTTTTTTTTGCAGTGTATTTCCTTTTTCCCCCCTTTTTTTTTTTTTTTTGGTTTTTGTGCATATTAATGCGAGCAACTTTTAACTCGTTTGCCGCCGCATCCAAATTAATGTTAAAATATGTTGATTTCCTTTGAGAGCGCGCAGTTTTGCGTCGCATTTGGAAAGCATTTCTAATGAATGCCCCACATGCCACATGCCACATGCCACATGCCACCTGCCACCTGCCGCCCAATTACGTTTAGTTTTGTGAAAATACAAGAAAAGCGCCAACAAGCCAAAAAAACTCAACTTAGCACAAATTTATGCAATAATTTCACAAATATCTCAAGTGACAGAGATCCAAATTTTCAATTGGGCATTCTCAGCTTGCTTTTGCCCTTTCTGTCGTACCCTCACTCTTAGGCGGTGTTGTCTAAGTGAAGCAGCTTCGCTGCACTTTCATTCGAATTCGACAATGAGCTTAGTGGCCAAGGCTAAATTTTGGATTAAGTGAATAAGAGCTTAAAGCTCCTTAAATAGAGCAAAGTAATTTGTTATCTAATAAGCCATGCTCAGAGCCCGGCAAGCTAATTTAAATGCATATTAAAGCTCTAAGCCAATTTATCTGGTACTTTACAATGCACTTTACAAGTTACAAGCTAGAGCAGTTGGCGTTATTTATTGGAACTATTGAAGTTTCTTAACAGATAAAAGTTTTCATTACAAGAAGTTTTACTAGGAACTTTACAAAGCATGTAAGCAGGGATCGAGTTGAGAGCAGGAGGTCGAGTCGTTAATTAATTCTAGAAAACTTGTTTTCAGTCACTTTATAAAGAACTTTACAAGAAACGTTACAAGGAACTTTACAAGGTACTTTACAAGGCATATTGCAAGGCACTGCACTTGTAGTAGATAAAGTTGCTATCTACTGTAATTCTAAAAGTCTTTTTAGCAGGCACTTTGCAAGGAATTTTATAAAGAAATTTACAATAAACGTTACAAGCAACTTTACAAGGCATATTACAATATATTTTACAAGCCCCATTGCTAGGCACTTCACAAGTTGTAGATAGAGTCGCTATTTACTGAACTTCATAATGAACTTCACAAAGCATTTTACAAGGTACCCTAAGAAACACTTTAGTTAGAGCAGTTGTCGTTATATACTAGAAATTATGAAAGCCCTTTATCGAGCACTGTACAAAGTGCATTGCAAAGGATTTTCCTAAGAAAATATTTAGACTCCATGAAAACATTTATAAACAAGCTGTAAAAAAGACAAAAGTATACATATGTATATATATATATACTTATATATATATATATGTATTATATTATATAAACATATATGTCTAATATATAGTAAAGTCCCTTTAGCATGCGCTAATAATATTATTTACTTTCAGAAAAGTCTACGTAGAGCAAATATACATTATAATTGCTTGTAAAAAAATGCCAGTACTCTTCAAACTCACCTCGCCTGTGACTGACTGCAAAGCAGACTTGATCGATCTTAAAATGTGGCACAAATCGGAGCATTCAGCAGGCGCTGGACAGGCTGTCATCGAGGCTTCGCCTGGCTCGACTGGGAGCTGTGCATCTCTCTATTATATAATTTTCCGCTTTTCGAGCTTCTCAAACGCTTTTCAAATATTTTCGGTTTCTAACCTATCCACAAATATAAATATCAAAATGAAAATAATGCGTAAATTCGTGATAAGGAAATCAGTCATGGACAAGTTTCAGTCGATTTTGATCTGGGCTGGCATACGCGATGCAGAGCCCGTTGAGAAGACGTCCGTCTGGCGCTGGGCAAAGGATTATGTCACCGATCTTTGGGCTTCCGCATATGAGATGTTACAGGATCAAAACAAGTATGAGATTAGCATTGGACTCCTGGCCATAACAGCATCTTGCTTCTTCATATACACGGCCTTCAAATTGCGCACATAGGTGAGTGGAGTCAGTCCCGCCCTCGCCCCCTCCCTCCCTCCCTCCCTCCCTCTGTCTCTAACTCTATTGCCTTTGCAGGTTATCCGTAGGAATGCGGATGTCGAGTATCTGCGGCTCAATAGTTCTTGGTTAGCTGCAAATGGGAGATGTCTGAATCATCACATTCTGCATTGGTTTTTTTTTTTTGTCCGACGTGTTTTAGGAGTTTTTTAATTAATTTATTTCTTTTTTAGCTTGCTCGCACGTCAAAATTCCTAATTTTAGTCAACGGCCGCGTCCACTCGGGGCGTGGCACCACAAATTTTTAATCTACAGCCACTCAAGTGGCACAAAATTGTATTTATTTTTGCTTTCGGCTTTTTTACGGCTCTTCTGTGAACGCGCCAGGCGAAAAACAAGCTGTTAAATAAACAGGTGCATGAGGAAAAAAATAGAGAAAAAATAAAACTGTAGTAATTGTTTTTGCAGATAGAGGTGTGTGTGTGCATGTGTGTGTGTGTGCGTGTGTGTGTGTGCCTCATAATTGGTTCTGACTGCTAAATGAACCATTTACCAATTAAACGCGATTGCCAACGAGCTCCTGCCACATGCGACTGGAACCTAGCGAGCTGAAGTCCTCTTTGGCAGAGCTCGAGCTCGTTAACGGCTTGTTAGGCGAAACGCTTCAGTCACGGCTCAAGAACATGCAGTCGGCATACGTGTTGACAGGAAAAAACAACGCCAACTTCCAACACACAAAAAAAAAAAAAAAAGCAAGAAAAACAAGAGGTAAAAAAATAGAAAAAAAGTTGCTGAGCCATGGCTGCAGCACCTGTGCCCCAGACTCTCAGACCCGAATCCAAACTCTGCGCTGGGCTGGGCCCTTCTGGGTTTGGGAATCGATGGTGGCGCGTCTCGCGCCTTTTTGAGAAACGTGGAAATTCTCAAGTGCCTCATCGTCAGGCGTCGCTTTTCACGGCTGCCGATGTGAAGCTGAAGTAGCCTGTAGATAGCGTATTGTATATTGCAGACTGTCTTTCTCTCTCTCTCACTCTCTCGCACCCTCGCACTCGCACTCTCACTCTCTCTGTGTCTCTCTCTACTCATGGGCGTCTTTGCAGATTGACGTTAATCACGCAATTAATTGGGCAATGAGAACAGATGCAACAACAAGGAGAACTTGAGCAGCAGGAGGAAGAGAGAGAGTGAGAGAGAGAGAGATGTGAGTGAAGAGATATAGTTAGAAATGAGAGACAACATGAGAAAGATTGTGGTATGAGAACGAATTGAGTGAGACATTAGAGAAAGAAAAATCAATGAAAGAAGGAAAAGATAACAAACATGTATATGAGAAAAGATGAAGAGACGGCGAAAGAATGAGAGAATCAAAAAGAAAGAGAACACAGATGAGGTATAACAAAGAGAATGAGAGAAATATATAATTGAGTAGAGAAACTGAGGAGAAAGATATAAAAAAAAATAGAATAAAAGATAATTGATAAGAACAGAAAAACAAGGCGAGAGAGAAAGATTTGATTAAAAGATAAATAAAGAAATGAGAGATTAATGAGAATAAAATGGGTAAGAACAAAGAGAGAGGAATAGCAAAGAGTTGTGAATATGGCACAGAGAGGGAGAGATGCGGGAACTCGAGCAAAGAGAAGAAGGAGAAGAGAACAGAAAGAGAAGGAAAGATGATGGTGAGATCCATATGAAAGATAGGCGAGAGATAAACAAGTCATGAGCAATGAGAGCATAGCAGATGAGAGGAACAGAGGAACAGAGAGAGAGAGAGAGGGAGAGATAGAGAGAAATTCCCCCGTTTTGGCACAAGAGAAGAGAAAATGGCAATTTAAATAAAATAAGTGAGAGATTGACCGATAGAAAATGAGAGAAAAAGAGTTCAAAGGAAAAGGGAAATGCGAGAAAAGAGATAGAGAGAGATCGACAGATATATAGATAGAGAGCGAAAGACAGAAGTAGGAGAAAATCAGTGAGAGTAAGAGATAAAGACATAGCAGAACGACGAAAATGAGAGATGAGAGACAATTGATAGTTGAATAAATGATTTCACATATTCGTACATTCATCTCGATTCTCACATAGAGATAATCCCATTCTCATTGAGCTGCTCAGTAGAATGCTATTTATGCTTCTTCTGCAGTCGACTAATTAGACGTAAAGGGATTAAATTGCCATCACCCTCGCTTCCCTCGCTTCCCTCGGTTCCCTCTGCCTATTCACCCAGAGCGAGCCTCAGCTGTCGAGTCGAGTCCCCGAGTCGATTGCCCACTTCAGCAGCAGCTTCTCGCCTCTCGGGCTCTGTCTTCAGCTCGCAGAGGTGCAACTGTTGTTGTTCTTGCGGCTCTGCCACTTAACTGCAGCGCTGACCATTTGGTAGTCCGCATATCGAGCCACAGCAATGCTAATCTGCTGCCAGTCTGCTGTCAGTGGCTGTGGCTGTAGCTGTGGCTGCGGCTGTGGCGATCTATTTATTTACTTTGGCACTTCACTGCGGCTCAGAGCGGATGGCAGGATTAGCACGAAAGGGCCGTGGGCGTAAATCCTGCGTGCCTATGCGCAGGGGGCGTGGCATGCTGCAAAAGCAACCGTTTGAAGAGAGTCGGGTTGGCAATGTTTGCTCTGCAAATAATATAATTACAAGTAATTGAGGCTCTGACAATGATCCCATTTAGAGCGAGAGAGCGAGAGAGCGAGAGGAAGAGAGGAAGACAGGAAGAGAGGGCGATCACACAATGGCCCGAGAACGGAATGTGTCCTGTGTCCCATGTCCTGTTCACACATCCAATCCACTGACAACTGTTGTGTAAATATTTTGACAGAAGAATGCCAAGGAATCTTCGTCTTCATCCTGCCCCTTTTGCTTGCGCTGCCCTTGCGCTGCTTCTTTTCCTCTTTTTTTTTTTTTTTTTTTTGTATTTTTGGCAAAACAAACGAAATACGCAGGAAGAGCCAAACAGGAGCCAACGGATCAATTCCAGCATGACTCACTCGAGCAGGAAGCCAATGCACAGCGACAAACGAAGGATCTGCCCGAAGAGCCTTGAGACGAGAGCCAAATCGATGAAAGCGAAGGGACTCTAATCTGCTGATGCAACGAGGCTTGCGAGGTTCACTTCAGAAGTTTTCTCCTGTGGCTGTCCAAGCTCCCAGCTAGCCAAGACTAAGTGGATTACCAACACCTGTGCGAGGCTAGACCTGGCCAGGTCTGTGCATAGAATCTCTTTCAGCTGTCTATAGGAACGGAAAGCGAGGCTCTCTTTGCTTAGCAAATGCTTCTTGTCTCTCTATGTGCATAACTAAATCGTGTAAATCCATGGCATAAACTCGAATGAACCATTTATTGTATTTATGTATTTTTGTATTTGACATCTTTTTCAAGGCCAAGTTTACTGAAATTGAATGTTTTCTATATCTTCCTTTCTTTGCCTTTCTCTCTGTGTTCTTTTTCTGTCTCACTTTCCTTTTCTCTCTACCTCGCTCTCTCATTCTTTGTTTCGCTCTCTTTTTCATTTTATCGCCCTCTCTCTACCTTTCTTCCTTTCTCAATCTCAGTTTTCTCTCTCTCTCTCTCTCTCTCTCTCTCTATTTCTCCTTTGCCTCGCCTTTTGTCTGTCTGTTTTCCCCTTTCTTTTTTCTGTTTCTCTCTATCTCACTGCTTCTGTCACTCTCTCTGTCTCTATACCTCTGTGACTCCCTGCCTTGTCTCTCTTTCTCTATTTCTCTGTGGCTTTCTCGCTTTTCTCTCTCTCTCTCTCTCTCTCTCTCTCTCTACCTCTCTACCTCTCTTTCCCTCTTATCTTACTGTTTCTCCCTCTCTCTCTATGTACATCTCTTTCTCTCTCTCTCCATCTCTCTCTCTATACACTTATTCCTCCCTTTGTCTCTCCATCATTTTGTTTCCCTTCTCTCTCTCCCTCTCTCTCTGACTTTAATACTCTATATACCTATATCTCTCTTTCCCTCCTTCTTGCTTTCTCTCTCTCTCTCTCTCTGTCTATGTTTTCCTATCACTTCTTCGTTCTTCATCTCGCTTTTGCTCTCTATAAACATATCCTTCTGCTACACAAAACTTCCGTGTCTCTGGCATAAAACTCAAAGTCCTCAACAATGGGCCTTCACATAGCATTCTCAATTCTCTTGCGAATATTCATTTGAGTACTATAAATTCTTGTTTTGATCTATTTCAGTGCATTTTGCTTGAATGGGAATTTTCACGACTTAAGACTTTTAGCGCATTCTTTTGCTAAGCAGCAATTGGAGCATTGCGCACAAAACATTTCAATGTATGAAGTGTCCAGCAAGACACAGAGAGAGAGAGAGAGAGATAGAGAGAAGGAGAGAAGGAGAGAAGGAGAGAAGGAGGGAGAGAGAGAAGGAGGGAGAGAGAGGGAGACGGAGAGTCGCACACACTTAAACAGCATTTGCATGAAAAGACAACTAAAATAGAAATTAAGAGAAATGTTATGAAAAAGCAGGGGGGCTAAAGAGAGAGAGAGAGAGAGAGAGAGAGAGAGAGATAGAGAGAGGGGGTGAGAAAGGGGGGGAATTTGTTTATAACAAAGTGCAGGGCTCAAACGAGAGGCGGAAATGAAAAGAAATTGCATCGCACTGGCAAATACCTCGTATATGAGTGCATATGTGTGTGTGTGTGTGTGTGTGTGTGTGTGTGTGTGTGTGCTTAGACAAGTAATATACATATAATGAAAAAGTACTTCATTAAAAATCAACAGCTGCAACAACAACAACAACAACACTTCAAGTGTGTGTTGATTTCCATATAAAGCAACTGAGCAAAAAAATATAAAAAAGAAGAAAACGAGAAAAAGAAAAACGAAATAGAAAACTAAGGAAATGCTAAGTACACGTAATGTAGCAGGCGCTGGCTGCAGTGGGCGCTAGGGGGGTGGGCGTGGCTGGGGCGTCTTAGGTTTGCCTATGGCCTGCATAATGCAACGCCATTGTTGCAGAAAATGAGGCAACAGTTGCGCAGCGAGCGGGGAGGAGCGGGGCGGCAGGAGGCGGGCGGAACAGTAAGGCGAACGCCATCCAGGTACCCAGAGGGTGCTGTATGGGGAGCATCGAGGGGAAATGGGGGAGGAGGGAGGAGGGAGGAGGGAGGAGGGAGGAGGGAGGAGAGAGGGGGAGGGGAGTGAGAGGAGGCAGCTTCATTTGCTCGCGCAGCATTCAAATTAAAAATGTGTAAATGAAAAAATGAATAAATATGCATAGGGCATTGAATAAGGGCGGGGAGAGAGAAGGAGGGGGAGTGGGCGGAAGAGGTGGGTGGTCGGCATGGGGGAGTAGCTGGGCTGTTGCGACGCACACACACACACACACACATACACACACATAATTGCTACATTTCGTATTAAGCAGTTTATGCCACGCCCTTCCCCTCCCCTGCCAGCTGCTGCCAGCAAATGGACAACAATTGCAAATGTCTCTTTGATCTTTCATTTGGAAATTCATTTGCAGCTTTTCATTTTGCTGTTTGCATACATTTTCTTTTATTTTTTTTAAGAAATATCGTGAAAGCAACAAAAATGTCACAGGAAATTCTCCATTTTTACTTCAATTTGTTGTTGTATTAGCTGAAGTTGCCTTGAGAAGTTGATGGACTCTAGGATCTATCCCTATAGCTAGATTGATATATTATATATATAGGTACAGCTTAGACTCAGTCAACCATATATGACCTATAATCCATATTTCCATTTTCACTTCTTGAGCGAGAGATAAACGGAAGTCCATAGCCTATTCACAGCTCTGAACAATATATCTAAGCACTTTTCCTTCTCGTTCACGAAGTGCGTTAGCTCTCTTACCTTATCTTCCATTTGTTCTCTACTCTGTTCTACTTTGTTCTTCTTTACAGCTGAATACTTTTTGGTAAATCTCAGAAGTCAGTGGAAGACTTACTCTAGTAGTTTCAACAGAGGAGGTCAAAAGCTGTAAAATGTTCAGTTTCTGGCAGGTAAGTTGTACAGGTATCACTTTCTGTAGCTACAGCCTTCGGAGCAGTGGGCGCTGATATATCTACTAATCGATTCAAAAGATCTTTTCATACATTATTCCCTTTCAAAAATTGTTTTCTATAACTTGAGGAAGAGCTCTATTCATTGAGAACTCTCGTTGAAGTCTGCACCCATTATTTGCTGTGCTCATCTGTGTTCAAATCAATGTCAAGAATTTCTTTAGATAGATTTTACACGCCCTTCTACGCCTCTAGTGGGATACAAAATATTGTGGGAAGGTAAATCTATCTGAAAGCAGATGTTTCATAGATCAGAAGAAGCTTCCGTTAATAATGGCCAACACTTTACCAGACTCAAATTCACATAATGCCTACATCCACATCGCTTCTCTACGTGATTCTCATAAATTTAAAGAATATCTTTATGAATATTGGCAAGGGAGTGCCAAGAATTCGGAAGATGGCTGTAGGATCTATAGCATTTTAGAATGCCTGAATCATCCTCATGGGACACCACATAGATACCCATGGTAGATTAAGATTCTGGCGAATGATGTCGCATCAGATTGGATTAGGAGTCTTCGCACCCGACGCTCGCTAACGAACTATGTGCGCCGTGGCAACTGAATAATCAGACCATTGCATAATTTTAGGCGCACACGCACTGTAATTACGATTCATGGCTGGCCGAATCGCACTCGCAATCACAGCTTATAATTATGCAGAGTCCCTCTCCGTCTCCTGGTCGCCGCAGCCTCCTGCTTCACATGCAAAAGACTTGCAAGAAATAATTGAAAATTGCACAATTCTCACAAGTGGGGAACAGGACGCGAATGCTTCCCAGCTCTAGCCAGCCCCTCCCTCATTCCCGGCCAGGACCCGCCTCAAACCCCAGCATTTTCATTCTTTCCTCATTTTTTCCATCTTTTTTTCCTTCGTTTTTTTTTTTTTTTTGGCTTGGCAGCCACCACCGCAATTAACCAGACACATGACAGCAGCAGCCACAACCACAACCACAGCCACCAGCCACGCCTCTTTTCCCAGTTGAGCATTGCATAAGCATTACACATGCACGGCTCCAGTCTTGCATACCCTGTAATAGGCTGTACCTGTGTATGTAATCATATAGTAATGCCCTATTTCTTGAAGCTAGAAATACTGAGTCACGCTTTCCCTTGAATCTACTGTTATATAAATTCGTAATACTTAGGAGGCATCCGATTCCAGATTATATTCGAGGTCTAAAATTAATGCAAGTGCAAACTGCAGCAAAAATCTTTTAATTGTGCTGTTTGCTCTTTCTCTGTCTACTAACTTTCTACTTATGTCCATATCTCTTTCTCTCTCTCTCTTTATCTCCTTTCTCTTTCTCGTTCTCGATCTCTTTCTCTTTCTCTTTCTCTTTCTCTTTCTTTTTCGCTCTCTCGCTATCTTTCGTCATCTCTCTCCTTCACTCGCGCCGTCCCTCTTTTCTCTTTTCTCTCCCCTCTCTCTCTCTTTTTGTCGGCCTCTCTCGCTTTTTCTCATTGGCTCTTTCCCTCCCCCTTTCTCTATCTCCCTCTACCTTCTTTTTCTTTTCTCTCTCTCCTCTTCCTTTCTCTCTATCTCTATCTTTTTCACCGTCTGTCTCCCTTTTTTGACTCTCTCCGTCCTCTCCTCTCTTTTTCTATCTCTCTTTCTCTATCACTCTCTCTCTCTCTATCTCTCTCAACTTTGACAGCGACTTATAGTTTCCATAGCTTTCACTTTGCATAGATATAATCTCTCTCTTATTTTACAGGGTATTTCACAGCTGAGCTGCTTAAAGCTTTCCCAGGGTATTTTTTTTATTTTTTTGCCGCATTTTTGCACAAATTTCCTATTTTTTCTACACTTTTTTGTCTCTCTGCAGTTTTTTTCTTGCTTAACGCCAACGCCCTGGCCGCAGGGACAACAGTCACATACACACACACACACACACACTAACACACACACACACACATACACACATATGTATCTCATAATTATTATCATGATTATTATGCACAAATTGTGAAATTCCGCGGCGCTCACAGAGACACGCGTGTATGTGTGCCCATGTGTGTGTGTGTGCCAGTGTGTGTGTGTGTGCTCCTGGCTTTGCATTGTTGATGCCAGCAACGAACGGCAGCCACAAATTGCTGCGGTTTTCAGCCTGCATTTTCCTATTGTTGCACAAAATGGCGTGAGGCGTGCCCCCATCTCTCAGCTCACATGTGGGCGTCACATGTGGGCGTGGCGCTTTGTTTTACTCACTTGTCGTATTTGCATAATTGAAATGAAAATTCACACCCAGCAGCAGCAGCAGCAGCAGCAGCCGCAGCAGTCGAGGCAGGCAGCGCATGTAGCCAGCCAAATCAGCCTCATCATTATCATTATCATTATCATTCTCATTGGAAGGAGGCAGAGGCAGAGCCAGCTTCATCTGCACCACAAATCCTGCACAGCCGCCCCAGCCAAGTGGAAGCCCGAACGAAGGACACAGCAGGAGCGCGAGCGACATTTAACAACTCGGCGCATTGCGTGTGCGACGGCTCTGGCGGCTCTGGCGGCCCCAATCCCCAAGCAGCCTTCGTGTGCTCCACTGCCTGCAATTTCTAGTTGCCAGTTTCTCATTTGCTCATATCAGAGCACACACACACACACACACACACACATATCCGGCTCGACTCGAGGACAAAAGTTTTTGTTTGCTTTATAATTGATGCAGCTAAATAAAGTATATATACTATATAGTTAGATACCCTTTAATATATGAGTGGTACATAAGTATGCTTATATAATTTATATGGGGCTGACCACGCCCCTTTACGCCTATACTCTAGTAATACATCCAAGGCGGTAATGTAAATGACTCGAGGTATGCCTGAATGAGATGTGAGATGTTATCACCCCATGTATTAAGCTTAGCTAATGAACTAGTTTCGTGAACTAGAATACTTAGTCTATCTCCTGAAGAAGGCGTTCTACTGAAAGTTCCTTCTGCTGCTAACGAGAACTAAGCTAATGAAAAATTGAACTAGTTCATCCGATTAGAAATGAACTTGTTGCAGAGAGCTTGACATATGAACAATTGAACTAGTTCGCCCGATTGAGAATTAACTTGTTCAAAAGAACTTGTAATATGAGCAATTGAACTAGTTCAGCCGATTGGGAAAGAACTTGTTCAGAAGAGCTTGCAATATGAACAATTGAACTAATTCAGACGATTGAATGAGCTAGAATGAACTTGTTGCAGAGAACTTGCAATATGAACAATTGAACTAGTTTGCCCGATTGTAAAAAGAACTCGTTAAATACAACTAAATAGGAATTATTGAGCTTCGAAATGAACCATTCAGCTTTATCATGCCAACTGAACTATGTATAAATGCCAAGCAATTGTACTGGTTCATCTTACAGCACCAAAACACAAAATGAAGAACTTGTTCACTTAATTGAAATATATTTAAAGTTAAGCTTTTGAGCTTGTTCATATAAACTGAACTTAATTTGTTAACGATGCAATATGAACGTGTTCATTTGCAATTGAACTTGTTCATCGCATCATTTGAACTTGTTCATTAGAGCAATTTAACCTGTTTACTTCAACTAAACTAGACTTGATAGCGATGCAATAAGAAGCTGTGCTTCAAAGTGAACCAGTATGGTCAGTATTTCCAAGTGAGCCATTGAACTGGTTCAGAAAATGCATCAGAACTAACGCCCACGGCTGCTGGGTGTGGCTGTAGTGGAGCTGTTCGTCACTCAAGATGCTTTGACAGCAAGTCAGCTCCGTTTGACACGAACTTTGACATTTGGCTTGAACATCTGGCAAAAATAACTGTGCCAAAGGCAATCAGTGCGAGCAGGAGACGGGGGGCAGCTGCAGCTGCAGTTGCGCCAGCTTTGCATTGGGCAAGCAGCCAGGCGGAGAGGGGGATGTGGCTATGTGGCCAGCCTACCCAAGCCAAGGCCAAGCTGTCGGCCCTTTCTTTTCCCATATTTTAATTTCACAATCTTTTTTCCTGTATTTTTTTCCGCTTCGAATTTTTGATTAATTTTCGCTTGCAATCAAAGCAAAACGTTTTTTATTATTATTATTGTTTTTTTTTTTTTTGTTTGTTTGTTTATTTTTTTGTTGTTTATTATTTGTTTTTGTTTTTGATGTTGTCGCGTGGAGCGGGAAATCAATTTGCGAATTTCACACCATTTGCTGGGGGCGATGCAAGCCGTTTGAAGTGAAAGCGTTGCCCACTGACGCGAAGGGGGCGGGGCAGCAGCAGGCGTAGGATTAAAAGTTGGCAAACAAATTTGGAAAAACAACAAAAAAAAGCAACAGTTTTTTGCAATGTTAACAGAGTTGCAATTGGGATTCGAACTTTATGAAGCGAGCTCACGGCAAACAGCTGAGCATCGAGCTGAAAGGAATTTTCTAATAATATAAAACAGTTTTGAAATATAGAGTTCGATTTTCTGCCGAAAAACATATTTTTGAAATTTATTCAAAGACTTGACTGGGCAAGAAATTAATAAATTGAAAAGTAATTAATAAAAGAAATTAATAACTTGAAAGGAATAAAATTAAATAATAATAGGAACTCTGGTTCGATAGTGCGGTGAACAAAGCGAACTAGTTCGCAATGAGCTAGTTCACTTGAAGTACTACCATGAACAAGCTTCATTCTAAAACTACCTAGAAAAAACAAAAGTTCACAAATAAATAATAAAAAATTAAAATTAATTAATTAATCCATACTTTTATTATATTTGTATACATACACACATATATATATATATATATATCATATATCATATATATATTTTCTACTCCTCCCCAGCTCTAAACAGAGTACAAAGGCCAGCAATTATTATTCCAATAATAATATTATAATGAAATTACAAATGTGCCCAACTCCTGGGCTTCAGCTTCTTCTGCTTTTGCCTCGTCTCCTGCTTCTTCTTGTTGAACTTTTATACAAATCATGGCAGTTAAATATGTTAATAGGATTATCTGCACTAATTTTCAAACGTTCCAAAGAAAATTGAGCCCGGCGCAACGCAGCAAAAAAAAACAGAAGAAAACGAAGAAAAGTGATTTATCATTCGAGAACACTTGAGTGTTGCTCAAGAGCTGACAAGGGTGTGCGTGTGTGTGTGCGTGTGTGTGTGTGCGAGTGTGTGTGTGTGTGTGAAGTGTGCGCTTAACAATGGACGAGGAACCAATTTGAAGGGACAGCGTGGACAGAGGGATAGACACTTGAAGGCTAACCAAGTGCAAATACAAATGTAGCCCATAAGACAGGCATAGAGAGAGAGAGAGGGAGAGCGAGGGAGAGAAGGAAGAGGGCAGAGGGAGCGAAGTAGTAGTGGCTAAGGGTTGGTAATAAGGGGCGAGGGGTGGGCGCTGTAGTTGGACTGCGTAAATTAGAAAATAAGCAAAATACATGAAGGCGCTACGCGCAGTGTGAAAAATTAGTTGGACAAAGCGATGGGAGGGATAACGAGGGAGAGGGAGAGAGAGAGAGAGAGAGGGAGAGAGAGGGAGACAGCGAGTGCGAAATACACGCATGCAGAGCAAAATGGCTGACTCTTGATTTACAGTTGAAGAGTAACGGAAGAAGTGCTCAGCGGGCAACTGGAAAGCTAGCGAGAGCGAGAGAGGGAGAGAGAGTGGCCCGGGGAGAGGGGCAGCGGGGGGAATGCGCTGAGTGTGGACAACTGCGGCTCGCTAATGATGATGGAAGTCTTGTGCCGTGTGTTAATCAAATCAAATGCCCGCCCAGCTGCGAGTTATGCAAAGCAGCAGCAGCAGCAGCAGCAACAACTGCTGAGCAGCTGGCAATGAGTGCGAGCGGGTAGGGTAGACGGCGTTGGCGGTGGCGGTGACGGCTGCAGTCAGCCCAAAAAAAAAAAAAAAAACCATATATACAAAAAGGGGCGCAGCTCAGAGAGCAGCCATACGAGAAGTCTGAAAAAAGCAAATGGGAAAAAATGGCAGGCACGAGCAGAGGGGAGGGGCACGCGGCAACTTGAAGCTGCAACAAGGCTGAGGAGGAGGCGCCGTCGCGGCAGCGGCAGCCACTTTCAATTGTGGCAAATTGCAGGCGTTTCCGGCTGCCATCATTACTTCAATTTATTTGCAATTGCGCTCTCTCGCTCTGTCTCTCTCTCTCTCTCTCCCTCTCTCTCTCTCTCTCTCTGACTCAGCTCGCTCCCTTTTGGTGGCTCATTGAAATTTACATTTTCTTTTTTTTTTTACTCTGCTGCTCTTGCTCGTCGCCTTTATGGCATTTTATTTGTTAATTTTCAAATCAGAAAACTCTTCAAGTATGCGACATGACGCAAATTTGATTATTGCGCTGCATGAATAGGGGCTGCATGGGCAGCAGGAGGAGACGAAGGAGGCGGGGTAGTTGGGCTTGTTTCAGCTTCAGCTTAAGCTTGAGGGTTGGCCAGCGATGTGCTAATGAGCCATTGATGGACACAAAATGCTTTGATGGATTTGCATACAGCAACAATTCAAAGGGACGTAAAAAAATATATAAATAATAAAAAAGAAACGAAAATGCCAAACTCAAATCATAACAATATACAAAATAATCCCTAACTGGAGAGGAGAGAGGGGAGGGGCAAACTGTTGTGTATATGGGGTAAAATGATAATGATGAATGATAATGATAATGATAATGATAATGATAATGATAATGATAATGATAATGATAATGATAATGATAATGATAATGATAATGATAATGATAATGATAATGATAATGATAATGATAATGATAATGATAATGATAATGATAATGATAATGATAATGATAATGATAATGATAATGATAATGATAATGATAATGATAATGATAATGATAATGATAATGATAATGATAATGATAATGATAATGATAATGATAATGATAATGATAATGATAATGATAATGATAATGATAATGATAATGATAATGATAATGATAATGATAATGATAATGATAATGATAATGATAATGATAATGATAATGATAATGATAATGATAATGATAATGATAATGATAATGATAATGATAATGATAATGATAATGATAATGATAATGATAATGATAATGATAATGATAATGATAATGATAATGATAATGATAATGATAATGATAATGATAATGATAATGATAATGATAATGATAATGATAATGATAATGATAATGATAATGATAATGATAATGATAATGATAATGATAATGATAATGATAATGATAATGATAATGATAATGATAATGATAATGATAATGATAATGATAATGATAATGATAATGATAATGATAATGATAATGATAATGATAATGATAATGATAATGATAATGATAATGATAATGATAATGATAATGATAATGATAATGATAATGATAATGATAATGATAATGATAATGATAATGATAATGATAATGATAATGATAATGATAATGATAATGATAATGATAATGATAATGATAATGATAATGATAATGATAATGATAATGATAATGATAATGATAATGATAATGATAATGATAATGATAATGATAATGATAATGATAATGATAATGATAATGATAATGATAATGATAATGATAATGATAATGATAATGATAATGATAATGATAATGATAATGATAATGATAATGATAATGATAATGATAATGATAATGATAATGATAATGATAATGATAATGATGATGATGATGTTTCATCCGAATCATGATAATGTTAATCATTTCATCTGAACTTACTTTAACTTACTTTACCTTAACTTACTTAATCCAATTTTCAACTAATTCCTTTTCTTCAAATTGCCAAACAGATAAAGACGCAAAGCTTGATTCTGGTTTCATTACTAATTGGCTGTTAATTGAAGAACTATTGTGCCAAAAGTTGTAATTAGCTTTGCGCAGGAACAACGATTAGCCGAGACACAAACCGGCCGCAAAATTAGCCATAAACTGCACAGTGGCGCCATCTGGCGCGGTGCAAAAATCAAGCCAAAAACCAAGAACAAAAATCAAAGCCGAAGCCAATTGAAGGCGTATTAAGTATAAGTATTCACATACATTGCAAGAGAACACTAGAAGGACTCTGCAAGAGAGTAAGCTAGCAGATACTTTGTAAACTCAAGTTGAGCTGAGTCTGAGGCTTGTACATTAGTTAATTAAAGCAACTGCTGGCAGCGTGGCTAACTCTTGAATTTCTATCAAATCTGTCATGGGAAATATTTCTTGATAAATTTCTAATAATCCATTATTTCGGAAATTATTAGTTTGTTCAACATTTCCATCGCTCGCATTCATTCACCTTTGCACAAATTAATTTTCTCACGTTGCGAGCAATTAAGTAATTGAAGCATCGGATGGAAAAAATAAATGCGATATTTCATTGTTGGCAGCAATCAACAGCTAATACAACATGTCCTCAATATGATTCGCATACCCTGCCGAAGCAACGGTCGGGTGTATTTGTTACCTTTTTTAAATAATATAGAACTTTATTCTTAGAGTCTCTTTGCAGAGATTCTACAGAGTCTCTTTACAGAGATTCTACAGACTATTTACAGAGATTCTACAGAGTCTCTTTACAGAAATTCTACAGACTCTTTACAGATATTCCTACAGAGTCTCTTTACAGAGATTCTACAGAATCTCTTTACAGAGTCTCTATAGAGTCTCTTTATAGAGTCTCTTTACAGAGATTCTACAGACTCTTTACAGATATTCCTACAGAGTCTCTTTACAGAGATTCTACAGACTCTTTAAAGAGATTCTACAGAGTCTCTTTACAGAGATTCTACAGAGTCTCTTTACAGAGATTCTACAGAATCTCTTTACAGAGTCTCTATAGAGTCTCTTTATAGAGTCTCTTTACAGAGATTCTACAGACTCTTTACAGATATTCCTACAGAGACTCTTTAAAGAGATTCTACAGAGAGATTCTAAAGAGATTCTACAGAGACTCTACAGAGTCTCTTTACAGAGATTCTACAGAGCCTCTTTACAGAGATTCTACACAGTCTCTTTACAGAGATTTTACAGAGTCTCTTTACAGAGATCCTCTACATTGAGTAGGTTTACCTTGCAAGCCTTGCAATACCGAAATCAGCTTAGGCATAGCCTCGCCCATAGCTTAGAGGAGATTGCCAAATCTATTTATGACGCTTCAAGCTTAGGCATAATTGGCAGTCGTGCATGGCCGTCTGGTGCGCGGTCCTCGAGTCTTGCACCACTTTCGAACTGGTTCGCAGCGAGAGCCACTCAGCGCAGACAGAGCGAACCACGCACATTATTTGATTTGATTGATTATTCAATTAAATATTTAAGCGCTCAATGCGAACGCGAATGCGAACGCGAATTCGATTATGATTATATATATATATTATTATAATTATTATTGTTATTGCTATTGTCATTGCTATTGCTATGGGCATTGCTATTGTTATTGTTGTTATTGTTCAGCTGGCATCCATTGCGCGTCAAATTAAGGCTTCAACTAATCGTCGGACAGCGACAATAACAACAAAAGCAATAACTGTGTGACAATAATATTATCCATGCTTGCTAGCCCTCTCACACTCCTACACTCTCTCTCTCTCTCTCCCTCGCACACTCTTACACTCTCCCTCTCTCTATTATCAAGTCGACTGGCAGCTGCTCTGCTTTCTTAACTTTTATGAATTTGAATTTGTTAACGTTTTCAGTGTCTTTAAGGATTCCCTGAAGTTGAGTCAATCCAAAACAATTTTTATGTTGAGCCAATTTTATTGCATATTTTCAATTCTATTTCTCAAAAATTAACTTTACATAACAATATTTTAGTGTTGATTCAATTTATTTTCTGGTTTTTCAATCGAATTGTTGAATTCAAACTTGATCTACTCATAGAGCATCTGTCAAATGCCCCTGCTATCAGCTAATGTGCCCTATTCGTGTTTATTGTTCAATGGATTTTTATGATTAACAGCAACAACAACAACAACAACAAAATGGTCGGCAGCTGAGCTATCGCTGAGATCCAAAGAGATGCTGTCCAACAGCTGTCCAACAGCGAAACAACTTAATTACACAACAATAACTACAACAACAACAACTACTACTACAACAACAACAACAACTACAACAACAACATTCACAACAACAAAACGTATGAACAATGGCATTTTGGCAAGTTTTACAAAAGCTCTTCAACTATTATTATTGTTTTTTTTACACTCTTTTGTTTTGTTTAATTTGTGAGGCCCTTTTACAGCGTTTTATAGCTATACAAAGCAGCATGCGGCACTTCTATTTATAGTTACTGATATAGATATGTACAGATGTACATATATACATATATACATATCTGTGCTCGATCCATAATTATAATCAAGTCAAACTGTGCCACTTCGTTTTGTCTCTCTCATGCGCTTTTAGGCTCGCATCGAATCACTAAACGCTCTGACCTTTCAGTGACCTGAGTACATTTTCTATCTGAGAAATGTAGACAGATTTAGCTACTCTTGAAATCAACTAACTGCATCAACAGAATGGAATCCTAGCAATGGCTCAGACTTCAGTTGCTCACTGAATCTATCATTTAGTAAAATGATTTAATTATCTATCAAAATGCATCAAATGTAAATACGAGATATGCAGCTCAATTTGCGCGTAGAAGAAGCTCTCTCTCTCTCTGTCTCTCTCTCTCTCTCTCTCTCTCTCTCTCTTTCTCTCTGCCTCTCTCTGTTTCCCCTGTCTCTCTCTCTGTTTCCCTCTATGTCTCTCCCTCTCTGTGTCTCTGTGTCCCTCTGTCTCTCTTTTTTTTATATCTCACTTTTTATTACTCTCTCTCTATCATTATTAATATATTTCTTTATCTTTCTCTCTTTCAATATATCTGAATTAGTATCACTCTCCAACCCATATCTCTCATGTCTCTCTCTCTCTCTCTTCGTCCTTCTCTCTCCTTGTCATATTTGGAGTTTCTTCTTTTACACGATCTTCTTCTTTCTCACTTAGATTAGGAGATTAATCTATCTCTCTCACTCTCACTCCTTATCTCACTCTCTCTCCTTATCTCTCTCTCCTTATCTCTCTCTCGCTCATACTCTCTCCATATCATATTCTCCATCTCCTGCTGCATCTCTCTCCCCCGCTCTCTCAAACTTAGCCAAGAGCAGCTCAATTTTCAAATAGATCAACCAATTCATAGATCTCTCTCTCCCTCTTAGTCTCCTTGTCTCCCCCTCTCCCCCTCTGTCACGCCCACTCTTTCTGACTGAACCTGAAGTGTCGATAATTAAGCTTTGTCGCATTGCATGCCACAATTGCTGAGTAGTTCAAATAAAACTCGAAACATAATTGACAGTCGCTTTTTTTCTCATCTTTTTCTTTTGGTAATCCGAAACTCGAACTTCAGCTGCTGCTGCTGCTGCTTCTTCACCATCATTTTTATCTGCTTCTTCTTCTTCTTTGTGTTTTTGGGCAACTTTCGCACTTGAAACGCTCCACTTGAGTGTTAAAGCGATAATTGAATCATTTGTCGGCCACTCGACTACCACACTGACAGCTTGAGGCACCCTGTATGCCGGACATAACCTTAACAATGAGAGCGATCCAGGTGAACGACTTGAATATACCCTGTAAGCCATGCCCACGTCTCAAATGCGGCTTAACAAATTCACCTGCTCTTGCAGTGACTGTCAAACTGTTGTGCCTAGATGGGTATAAAAGTTTTTGACAATTTATGTAATATTTTATATACTATAAACACTCTTCATCTCTATGCATATAGCATTTTACCCGCTTGCCAATTGTCCTACAGGGTATTTACAATGAAGGAATAATTTCAGGTATATTTTGTTAAGCGCTGTGAGAATCGCACGTCAAAATATTTGCAAAACAAAGCTGCTAGTTGAAGGACAAACGGCTTAAGGACATCCACACACACATCCACACATCCACACACACACACACTCGCACAGGGGCTTGGAGTGTAGCCAAATGATCGCCAGCTGAAAGTTGTTGTTGCTGCCTAATATGAAAACTATGCCAGCATATCGAATTACCAGTTAAGCATTCATTATCATCATTATCATCATTATTATATTTGCTAAAATCATTAGGAAATTCAATATTTATATTTTGACAGCAAATGAATTATCTTTGAGATTTTCGTATTTTCTTATTGGCATTGTCTGCCTCTCCTACTCCTGCTCGTACTCCACGCACTAATTGCAAAGTTAATTAACAATGAGCGGATAGAAATATGGGAAATTCGCATTAAAAATGCTCAAACCATGATTCATGCACAATCCCTATTCCCTATCCCTATCCCCTTCCCACATTCCACATTCGTTTCCAGCGAGGATCGCACAACCTGCGCAGGAAAATATCGAATTACGCCGCGACGCATTCTCGAGCTACGCAGTTAAACGCGATCGTTCGTGCGCTCGCTCGCTCGCTCGCTCCCACATTCCAGCCAATCGAGTGCTAGGCACTGGCCGTCTCCCTCTCACAACCAGCCTCGACAGAAGTCTCCAGACTGCGTGGCCGCTATCGTAGACAAAGAGTCGGCGACGACAGCTACAGCAACGGCGAAGTTTTGTCGTGAGAGCGCGATTCATTGCTGCTGCTGTTGTTGTTGCTCTTGTAATTGTAGCTTTGGCATTTCGATTGTTTAATAGACTTGCGGCGAAAAAAGCTCGCGCGTGGGCTGACGTTTCAGTTGCTCTAGCGGCTGCTAATGGCGCGTGTGGGCGTGAGAAAAACCGTTTGAGGCGTCGCGACGCTTCATCGGCAATAACAAAAGCACCGTTGTGTTTGCCAAGTGCCTGCCAATTGTTGTTATTTTTCATTGTATTGGAGTATGTAATGATCAGCTGGCTGCAATGCTTGAACAGTTACTCTTGGCCATTTTCATGGCAGGGACTCGGCAACATTTTAATTAGACGGCTGTTTTAGTAGTAGTGTGCGCCCCACAAACAAACATGTGCAATAACAACAATAACAATATTCAACTGTTACATCTAGTTTTTTAACTCTTCCTCAGCTCATTTTATATATTTTGTGTGTGTGTTTTTTTTTTTAATTTTATTTTTTTTTTTAATTTTTTGCTTTTTGGCTATAAATTGGCGTCCTTCATTGAACGAGCCGAAACTTGCCGCTGCCGCAGATCCCACTCCATTAACGTCCGCAGCGACGGCAGCAGCAGTAGCAGCAGCGACAGCGGTAGTAGCAGCCAGCACCACAAACAATACAAAATGGGCACCACGCACACACACACACTCAAATGTGCACCAATACTTGCGCAGCTCGGCGCACGCACACAAGCAAAACTGGTCGAACGACTGGAAGTTTTCCAACACACTGGAAGTACTGTGTGAGTTAGAGTGGCTCAGCTAGCCGTACACAGGCAGACAGTAGCTGTGCTGCTCGCACACACACAGTATTGTTGCGCACATGCGCCATGTTGGGCTTAATCACTGTGCAGGGGAAATTGCCGTTTGTACGCGCACGCCATCTGACTGAATGTGTGCAAGCGGCACCACTAGTGTTGTGACAGTGAACAGACACCGCCCCTGAAGCTGGCGTTGGTTTACCGTTGCGCATCGGCGACGCGAACAGCGCAGTAACAGCGCTGCGACGACAACGACAGCGTCGGCAACGTTGCTGCCAAGGATCAAGTCAGGCTAAAAAATCCCGTTGACGTTGCCGTTGCCTTTGCCTTTGTCGTTTTCCGTGCACGTTGCATGCCACCGTTGGATGAACCGCACAGCGACTTTCTAGCCAGTAGGTCCCAACCACCAAAGCTGGGGCAGGCATCGACGTAGACGACAGCGACGACGACGACAACAACGACGACGGCAACGACGACGGCGGCGGCGACGGCGATAGCGATGGCGATGGCGACGACAAAACTCCTGCTGCACATTAAGTCAGGCAACAGTTTAACGTGGAAATTATTGCGAATTTGTTGTGTGTTTTTGCGACAGGCGACACAAGCGACACAAGCGACACACAAGAAAAAAAATAAAAGCAACGCGGGATAAACGCGAGCGAATTGCCAGCAATAACAACAACTGCAGCAACAACATCGACAGAAGCGGCAACAATCATTTTTTTAGTGTTAAGTGCAGTTATACTCGAATGTTATTGTTGCCGGCCTACAGATAGCTGTAAACATACACATACAGTCACACACACATACACACACACACACACACTCATAGACGAACAAATAACACACGAGCAGCCGGCATATTAGCCCAGAGAGAGATAGAGAGACCGAGAGAGCAAGAGCCAGCGCGCCAAAGAGAGCGCAAGTGGCTAAAGCTTTGAAATACCGTTTTAATTAAAAGCAAACAATACAAAAGCAACAACAGCCGAATCAATTTTCGATTTTGCGAAGCAAACCAACAACATATTAGCAGCCGTTTCGAGCTCGAATTCGAATTCGCAGCAGTTACTAATAACTAATTAAAGAAGGAGAGAGAGAGAGGTAGTGAAGAAGAGCGTGACAGTGACAGAGAGAGGGAGCGAAGGAGAGCGAGCGCGATGCCGCAGCGTTCGCCATTTGCCATACAAGAGCTGCTCGGCCTGGCCGTTGCGGCAGCAGCAACAACAACAGCCCCTACAGCAGCAGCAACAACAACAACTACAAGTACCACTAAAGCATCTACAGCAGCAACATGCGAAACAGCAACCGATTTAACAACGGCAACAACAAACAGCGCGCGCGAAACGCCTACGCCGCCAACAACAACAACAGCAACTACAGCAACAGCAGGCACAACAGCAACAAATGCAGGGCACTACAACAACAGCAGCAGCGGCAGCGGCAGCTTGGCAGCAGCGGCAACAACTGCAGCAGCCAGCAGCTTGGCCACCTTGGAGCAGCAACAGCAACAACATCAGCAACAACAACAACAACAACAACATTTTAGGGATCACCAACAGCAACAACAGCTAACAATGGCAGCCGCCTCGCGCATGGCCTATTTCAATGCACACGCAGCTGTGGCCGCTGCCTTTATGCCCCATCAGCTGGCCGCTGCAGTGCATCATCATCATCATCATCCGCACTCACATCCGCATTCGCATTCGCATCAGCATACGCATCACCATCCGCATCATCCACATCAGCATCACACGCAACAGCAGCAGCAGCAGCCGCCGCAGCCGCCGCCGCCGTTGCCAGCAGCAATGCCAATGCCACCGCATCACCCGCTGCTGCATGCGCAGGGTAAGCGAAACACCCCAAAAACGAAATCCCCCCTCACCAGTAAGTCTCCCCCTCAGCTGGCGCTGTTACAGTTACAGATCGAATAATCGGCAACTGGTTTTGTCACCTGCACCATACACACACACACATACACAGAATCACCTACACAAGAGGCGACGAGAGCCGCTTAGTTTGCATAAAAAAGAAATTAATCAACGAGGCCATCAGACACACACACACACACACACGCACGCACACATAGACAACGGTTCAAGCTGCAGCTTTTGAGCCACTTCACTCCACCTCCAACTCTCCACTCAAGTTGAGCTGCTAATTGCAATGGCAATTGCTTATACATATTTGTATCTGCATGTGTGTGTGAATGAGCAGTGTTAAAGAGAAGCGACAAACACTGTCACAGTGGGGCAGTTAATTAACATAAATGCAATTGTAAAGTGTAAGAGAGCTAGAAATTCACAAAAATATATTAAGAAAACTGTTTAGAGATACAAAAATAAGCATAAGCACATATTAATAGAATTTAATTCAATATAATTCCAAATTTCAATTATTAATTATGCTAGATTTAATTATGTTTATTATGTTTAATTTGACTGGCAATAAAATAATCATGCATGAATGTCTGCATGAAAAGCTTGAAAATAAATATTTCGAATAGTTGGCTTATCTTGCCTCACTGTTAAGCACGACTTTGTCTGCGGATCAGCAACAAAAGAAACACAGCACTAGTGAACGGATGAACGGGAGAGGAAGTGAGACAGAGAGAGAGCGAGCTTAACTCGAGCAAGTGGCAATATTACCGCAGTGAGACGGGCAGAAAAAACAAATACAAAAAAAAAAACAGCATCAGCATCAGCAGCAGCAGCAACAACACGAGTAAACAGCAAACTGAAGCTCGCACAACGATTGACTCTACCACACACTAACATTCTGGCATATATATACACACATTTGTATGTACATGTGAATGCACGGCAGATAATCTGGCTGCTTGAAGTGCCAACTGTTATTGTTACTGTGGTTGATGCTGTTGTTATTGTTATTATTATTTTAATTAGCGTTGAAATGTCATCGTCATCACTTACCATGTTGTTGTTAGTGTTTCACTGTGCCAAATTGAAGTTCAGCTTGTCGCTAGCCTGCATTCCAGCACTGCTCCCACACACACACATACGCTGAGCAAAAATAGCGCACGCACTCACACTCGCACTCTACACTCTACACTCTGCTCTCTACACTCTGCACTCTACACTTTACACTCTGCCGTCTTCTAGTTGCGCTCGCTATCTTCCTCTCGCTCTTTCTTTCGTCAATCTACATGCGAGTTTTGTTTGTTAGAAACTTCCGGACGATATTTCTTTTGCATTGCTTGCTTTCTCTTTTCTTGATGCATTGTTGTTATTATTATTTGGTTCGTTTATTAATTGTGCATGCATGTACACACATACGGTCATACACACACAGACAAGAATGTGTGTGTTTATTTGTATTTATTTATCGTATATTTTCTCTGCTTTGTGCCCAGTTCGCGTAATTTGTTTAATAAATGTGAGAAAGAACTTTTGGCGCAGCTTTTGCTGTTGGTAACTGTTATTGTTGCCGCTTTTTTATTCGCGTCATCTTATTTAATTTTGCATATTGTTGCCGTGCCGTTGCCGTCGCTGCTGACGCTGCTGCTGCTACGTTCTGCTTTGCCAACTCTTCTTTGTGTGCGTGCGTGCTCTGTGTGTGTGTATGTGTGTGTGTGTGCGTGTTGTTTGTCTCGTTGATTTTTTACACTTTTGTTGATTTTTCCCATTTGCCCCTTTCGTCAATTAAAGTCGCGTCAAGCTTGAGGCCAAAAGCCCAAAACGGATTTCCTGCCACCCAAATGGCGCCTTCACACAGCAACACCAACACCAGCACCACCACCACCCCCTCCGCGTCCCTCTTCAGCGTTCCTTTTCACTCGACCTCGCGGCAAACGGTCACACTCAGCCTGGCCATTAAGTGCCTTTGATCTTTTACACAGACAGACGGAAGCAAGGCAAAACCAAAAGCCAAATTGCCAAATTGGTAACGTACACCACTAGCCATTTATCTATATACACTCTCTATGTGTATGTGCGTGTGTGTAGAAATGTATTTTCTTCTTTTTTTAATATTTTAATTGACAATTTTCACTTTGGCTCTTTTCGCTTTGTTGTGACAGTCGTTTTGATGTGTTTACACACACATACACACACACACACACACACAAACACACACACACACACTTATGTTATTGCAAATTGCCGCATTTTTAGCTTTGAAGCGCCATCTGCTAGGCATAAGGGGGGGAGGGGGGTGACGTCTCCACATTCCTTTTGCAAATTACATTTTGGCTTAAATTAACCATTTTCATATATATTTTTTTTAGTATATTCTTTGTACTTGATTTTTTTTAACGCGCTTGCGAAATATTTGAGAAAAATATATGAAAAATATAAGATATTAGATAACAAGTTTAAAAGTGGAATCTTATAAGAATAAGTATAGAAATATAATAATGAATTTCTAATAAATGTCATTATTCCATTTATTTGTAGTATTCCAAAATATGAATATGCCGTATATACAAAAAGTTAAGTTTTTTTAGCTTTAGTACCGAAATATATTAGATGTATTAGAGTCTTATCCTAAAATTCCGATACTGTCCCTCTCGACTATCTTTTACTTGATATTAAGAATAATGAATATATACACTATCCACTATATATATAGAAGTTCATATCCTATATATATGTACGATATACCAATATACCCTTTACCTGTTGCTTCTACATTCTTATATATTCTTACACCTCTAACAGAACCAATATAACCAATATACTATTATACAAAAAAACATTATTCAAGAGGAAGAGTAGCTCTTCAGATAAGCTAAATATTGCAAATATGTACATATATAGATACATACAGATATACATATGTCATATATATACATATTTACATCTTGATTGAACTCACTTCTCAACTATAAATTGAATTAAGGAAATTTAAAAAGACAGAAGAAAAAACGAAAAACAATTTCAATTGAATTGAATGCAGACGTAAGACAATTGTGTGCGCCTCTCTATGAGATGGAAATTCAATTTTGATTTACATATTGCAATGTTGCAACAATTGCATAATTATGTAATCGATAAATGTGTTTGGTCACCTTTCGCTAATTGCTGCCGTCGTCTGTCAGGCGAGTTGTTGCGACTGCCCTTTGATATTTGAGACAGTTTGCTAATAGTCTCAGGCTGCCCTGCCCCAGTGCCTGCCCCCAACCACTGCCCCGCCCACTGCCGCAGAACTGCCCCACTTTGTGGCCTGATAGAAATATTCTTAATTGTGCGTCGTGCGCCATGTGTGCGGTCTCTCTATATGCTAGGTAGAATGAGAGAGATAGAGGGAGAGAGAGAGAGAGAGAGAGAGAGAGCGAGTGAAGAGAGGGGCCAACTACCTCTAGGCCAGACAAACTTGCTTTGACTTTGCTTTGATTTTGCTTTGACGCACATTATAAACACTGCTGAAGGAAATAGCACAAAGCATATGCCAGCGATGGGGTATGCTCGACTAGAGCATACGCTAGAAGAAACTATTCACTTAACAAATTTCGATACCTTTTAGATTAGATATCGAGATCAAGTAAGCAGTCAGTTATATGATTAGATTTTGTATCTATATACATATGTACATATGCTCTGCTGAAATCGGTATACCCTCTGGCTGGGCTGGGCTATAAGTGGGTGAGGTTTGTGGCTCAGCTGAATGCAAAACTCATCCCGCTGCAGCCGTCCAGCCAAGTGCCCCAAACGCCGCCCAGTCGAGCGAGCCCGCCCGCTGGCGCTTGTCCTGCCACGCCCTGGCTCTGCCGCTGCCTCTGCATCTGCCTCTGTGCGGCTTTGCCGCATGTGCCGCATGCTGCATGCCACTTGGTCGCTTTGTCTGAGGTGTGAACGCCGCCGACACGAGAGTGCAATTGCTGCTGTTGTTGCAGTTGCACTTTAGAAGCACCAACTTCCTCAAGCCCCCCTCACCCCTCACCCCTCACCACGCTCACTGCCCACTCACCCTTCCGCCCATTCACACACTCAATCTGCTTCGCTTTGATTTTTGTGAATTTCGGTTTTTTCACTTCTTTTTTTTTTTTTTTTGAAAATTTAAAAGTCAATTAAAGCAACTTGACAAACGAAACTGAGTGCCACTCGAGGGGTTAATTTACTGTGTGTGTGTGTGTGCGAGTGTGTATATAGGTGTGTCTGTGTGTGTGTGGCTGTTAAGCTTGTCTAGCATTCAAGCGAAATTAGCCGCAATTAAATTTAATAAATGAGCAAAACTCACCAAATAAATACAAAATCTCACTAATTATAATTGTAATTACAGTAATAATATATATATATATATATATGTGTGTGTGTGTGTATGTGTGTTCCCAGTATATGTATACATATAGCACATAATCATATGCAAGATTTTCTGCAACGTCACATGGCAATCATCAGCGAGGCGACAATGCCCAAAAGCGAAGCGAACGGATGCGGATACTGAGCGAAAGATACTTTATACATTGCTATAGATATAGATATAGATATAGATATAGATATAGATATAGATATAGATATAGATATAGATATAGATATAGATATAGATATAGATATAGATATAGATATAGATATAGATATAGATATAGATATAGATATAGATATAGATATAGATATAGATATAGATATAGATATAGATATAGATATAGATATAGATATAGATATAGATATAGATATAGATATAGATATAGATATAGATATAGATATAGATATAGATATAGATATAGATATAGATATAGATATAGATATAGATATAGATATAGATATAGATATAGATATAGATATAGATATAGATATAGATATAGATATAGATATAGATATAGATATAGATATAGATATAGATATAGATATAGATATAGATATAGATATAGATATAGATATAGATATAGATATAGATATAGATATAGATATAGATATAGATATAGATATAGATATAGATATAGATATAGATATAGATATAGATATGGATATAGATATAGATATAGATATAGATATAGATATAGATATAGATATGGATATAGATATAGATATAGATATAGATATAGATATAGATATAGATATAGATATAGATATAGATATAGATATAGATATAGATATAGATATAGATATAGATATAGATATAGATATAGATATAGATATAGATATAGATATAGATATAGATATAGATATAGATATAGATATAGATATAGATATAGATATAGATATAGATATAGATATAGATATAGATATAGATATAGATATAGATATAGATATAGATATAGATATAGATATAGATATAGATATAGATATAGATATAGATATAGATATAGATATAGATATAGATATAGATATAGATATAGATATAGATATAGATATAGATATAGATATAGACATAGATAGATACTTTCCATAAATACAGATACATTGTCATAGATAGTGTTATGCACAAATTGGCTCAGATATAGATACATTTCCATAGAGACAGATACATTGCTGTAGACAGAGATACAGCTGAAAGCTGAACGTGGCGGTAATTTTTTTCTTTGGTTTTGTTTTGCTTGTTTGGCTTTTTTTGGCGCAAATAAACACGATTTGGCACTTGAGCCTCCTCTGGCTTTGCTTCTTCAGCGGCTCGTTTCGATTCGTCATGAATCGAATAGCAGCGCATTTTAGATATTTAAATATGCCTCGGATACGTGGGCTATCGAGGGTATAGAGAATTTATCATCGAGAGTGTCGGAAGCATTAGAAAGGCGTATGAGGAGTGAAACTCCTAGCAGATGTAACTGTATCTATATAGATATCTATACATCATAGTATATCTATATAACTGTATCTGTATCTGTAGTATGTCTATATATCTGCATATGCTATATCCGTAGTAGTGGATCTATATCTGTATTTGTATAGATCTTTTCAAATGTATCTACATCTCTAGAGAGATAGATATAGCTGTCTCTATAACAGTGCACTACTTAGGAATTGTAACTATATCTCCATCACTTTATGCGGATACCAATGTATCTGTAAACATCTATCCGTATCTCAAATTTCTTTCAGTATCTGTGTCTTCATTCAACTCTTTATTTGTCTATAGCTAGCTATATATCAATGGGACCTATATCATATATACACTCAATCCATATCTATATTGGATCGAAGGGCATTCGGCCGTCGTAGCTTAGCCCCAATTTTCTCGCTGATCATTGGATTCGATTTATTTATTCATTTATTTGTATAATTTATTTTGTTTTGCTTTGATTTTGAGTTTGATTTTTTGGCTATTTTTAGCTGCTTTCACTGCTCGATGTCGACGACTGCTAATTATGCAGCGCACATTCATTGAGATTCCGATTCGGACTCAGATTCAGATTGAGATTCGAGTATTCATCAACAAATATTGATTTGAAGTGGACACTCAACGATTTGAGCGCGCTGGCCAAACAGTTGCCGACCTGTTCGATTTGTTGCCCATGATTGATTGAATGAATGAATGAGTGCGTGAGTGTATTCACCTGATAGTCAATATTCGCCAGACAGCACTTGGATATTTACATTTCGATTTCACAGTGAATGCAAAGAAATCTGTCATTTATGAATCGACTCAGTCAGAATTTGATTCATAACAAACTGCAAAAGTGCTATTCATATGCTAATGTGTATTCAATACTATAACAATAAATCGAATACATCAGCTAAATGTGTTCATTGCATACGAGTGAGTGCATTCATTGTATGGTACATTGCATTCATAATTCTATTAGTGCAGTCAAAAAGGTCTTGGGGAAAATTACTATTAAATATTGAATCATTGTCAATGTATTCATCATATTCACATATATTCACGCTGGTATTCAGATGATTCATATGGATCATGGTCTGTTTATTTAATACAAAATGTACGCTTATAAAACGCTTTTTAGTTGTAGCTAAGTTTAATGAATCAAGTGAATGTATTCATTATATTTGCATATATATGCACCTAATATTCACATTATTATTATTTTTTTTATGCTGAGTATGACGATGAGTCATATGAATGAATTGATTCGAATTAAATGTATTTACATTATATTCACATTGTATTCACATTATATTCACATTTTTATTTGCACAGATTTGCGTCCGAAAAGCATCTTGAAATTAGTTATATCAACGGCGAATGCATTCGTGTCGGGCAATTGAAACCTGTACCAGGCAATACCCAGCTGTTGTTCACTTGACCCGTAATACAAACACACACACACACACATGCACTCATACAGACGGAGCAAGAGCTACTTTGCTGTGCGCTGAGAGCTCACGATGCGACTTTTTGTTGCGGCTCCACTTTGGAGCAGCGGAAGGCGAGCTGCGAGGAGGGGGGAGCAACACGCTTTGTGTGGTCGCGATTAGAAATGTGTGCAAATGAGAGAGAGAGTGTGTGTGTGTGTGTCTGTTGCAAGTTTAGCTGTAAATTTGCGTAAGTCTCTGCAAACAGGGACCAAGTTGCTCGGCTCGGCTGGCCTCGTGTCGACCCATATCAGCTATTGTTTAGCCTTAATCAGTTTATAAATACTTCGTCACTTGCATTTCTATAGAGCTGTGCGTTTTCCCATTTACACATTCAGCTCACACACAGGCACACACACACACACACATGCAAGTACTCACAATTCCTTACAGAATACAGAATTTCGCGCAATATCGAATTTCAGAACTTCAAAATTCTTGGTAAATCAACAAGCGGCAGCGGCTGCTGATTGCCGTTGACATGCCACAGCGGTTAGTAAGCGGCGAGCGGCGAGCGGCGAGCGGCGTGAGTGGCAAGAGGGCATGGCAGCAGGCAGCAGGCAGCGGCAGCGGGGAGGGGGTGGCCAAGGCACTTGTAGGGGGCTGGCGCGCTGAGGCCTCTGGTAACGAGGCGAAAGCTAATAAATGTAGCTTCCAGTTTGATGTGTGCTGATTGTTGACATCCTCCGCTTCGCTCGCCGCTCGCTTGGCGTAGGGTTCACACACACACACACACACACACACACACAGAAGCACACACACATGCATGCATACATACTAGCATACATATGCATATGCATACACTCTGCTTTAGTTGAACTCTCCCTCCCTCTCACTCTCGCTCTCTTCCTCTGACCCTCTTCCTTATTGCGCCTGCCGCATTTTGCACTCTAACAATGAGCTCTATAAGCTTCTTAGGCATTATGTAACGCAGAGCATAATTTGACCTATAAAGCATATATATTATTATTATATATGTATAATATGAGCTATATTTGTAATCCATCAGTTCTTTGTAGGCAAGCTAGCCCAGTTTCTGCTCTCTCTCTAATACTAGCTTTGCTTCTTCAATTTTCCGCCCAGCTGCTTCAATCTTCCCCTCTATATAGACTTGATTGAACTATTTCATCATATCCACGTTTGACTTATCGTGCGAGAATAGAGTTCTGGCATGGCAAGATTATTTACATTTAAAAGATTTCCTATTACAAGTACACTAATCAAAGTTCAGGGCATTGTTTGTATACTGAAATACTAGATCCATAAAATTCCAACCATGCTCAGCAATTCCCAACAACTTCCATATGATATGACTCTGTGGCACGCATACAGCTCATGCATATATATCGTAAATATTTACAAGTCGGAGAGTATTTGCGGTTCGCATAGCTAGCGCCTGCTGCAGCCCCTCCCTTAGCCCTACCGAAGTGCTCCCCGGGTGCCGCTTGTGCTCTGCAACCCCTTTGGGCCGGCGAACAGCCGATGAACGCCTTGAAACAATGAAACATCGAGCAGAAATTAGCGCGCTTGTCTGTCAAATTTGATTTTGCTTTGATATGTCAATCTGAGGAGCGATCCCTCGACCCCCGCTCCGACCCGCTCACCTCTCACCCCGCGCCTCTTCTGCCCGCTGACCGAACGCCATAGCAATCCGAGCTGAGCTCAAGCTGAATTCGCTCCGAGTTTGGTGGGGCACAAGCTGAGGCGCGCTCAGGGTCAGACCGTTGGAGCCGAGCGCTCGTATAGGGCTAATAAATGCGACGGCCGTCTCATATAGAAAAAGCACAACAGACGAAATCAACCGACTGCGGAATACTCTGTTCGCAATTTAATTAAAGTCGACATTGAAATCTCATGCATGATCCAAACTCAAACTATAAACATTTTAATTTGTTTAATGACAGTTAAAGGGATTTAAAATGTATATATAACCGATAGATAACATTGATATAGCTCGATAAACTTCGAATTGATACTATGTGAAGCAATTGATGCGTACTACATCAAATATATTAGTTCAGCGATAGTATATCGACATGCATGTATCGATAGGTTATCGATAAAAACATGCACGACCAATATCTGCATATTTTGGTATGAACAGCATTATCTTCATCTTCTTCTTCATCGATTCTAATACAAAACATATTTTATCGATAGTATCCATTGGTAGCTATCGATAAAACTTCATTCTGTTATTGTTTAGATTTATTATAATATCCATGAACATATTATTTACATCGATAACTAAACTTATGGCAAGTTATCGATAACAAATGCATATATCTGTAGCTTCCCTTGGCTCTAATAGATTTCAATAATAAACCTTATCCACTCCACTATCTTTTATCTTATGTACAATTGTTGTAAGTCTCCTTTATATACGTTTCATTCGCAGGATTTCCGCAGCTGAAGAATTTCGCAGGCACCGGAACATGTTTAACGGGTAAGCGATAGTTGAATTAAAATCTAATTAGGAAATATTAAAGGAGGCGCCTAAAGGTAGGCAACGAGCGGATTGTCGCATCGAGTCGACTCCTGGCAAAGCTTTGCCACAAGAACTGACGCATAGAGGGCAGCAGCAATCCTTCTCTCTCTCCCTCTCTTTCTCTCTCTCACACTCTGTTCTGAGCCACCTCGTTCTCTTACTCTCTCTCTCTCTCACACACACACACATTTCTGTTAGTCTAGCTGCACGCTAATTAATGGGCATTCCGGCGCTTCATTTCGTGTTGAGAGCTCCTGGCGAACTCATAAATCTTCCAAATTGCTAATAAAATAAACAATTTAGCTTAAAACAAGCAAGAACAACAAAAAACAAGAGAGAGAGTGAGAGAGAGAGAGAGAAAAACGAACACTCACATGCACATATGTATGTGTGTGTGTGTGTGTGGCTGAAGTCAACTAATGAAATTTTCATTTCCATTTTCATTTTCATTTTGTTGCATTCGCAACGGGCAATAAATATTTTCAACATACGTTTTTATACGCAATTTACACGCACATACGTCTCGCACACAGCCTCCACACATCCTTGACGCAAGCACATGACATCCCTTTCCCTCTGTGTGTGTGTGTGTGTGTGTGTGTGTGTGTGTCTGCTTTAACCCTTTCGGCACACACATGCCCGAAAACAAACGAAAAGAAAAAACAACAAAAAACAAAAGCGAAAGAAATTGCGAGGCGCACATAAACTTATCCAATTGGAGGCACACACAAACTCCAATTGGAACAAAGGGCTGCCAGATCTGGCGTGCAATTCCATGTAGTGGAGTGTAGTGTGCAAATTGAATTGTTTGTCTTAGCACATACGGTCAAATGGAACTGGCAGAGCAACATCTGCAGCTAATTCAATTTGAGAGAAGCGCATTCCGATACAAATTCGACTATCGATAAATGGTGATTGAGAGTCTCCAATCAATATGAGACATATCTATGGATAAGACATATTTGTATAAGTCAATCAGAGCGCGAGTATAACTTGCCATAAATGAACTAATTAATATGAGATCGATAGCACAATAGCAAAGACGATAACAAACGATATTTATGGCAATTATCTTCGATTGTTGATAATTTGTTCCAGCTATAAGCTTCTCAGTGTATCGACAATAAAAGTTAATGTGAGGCAACGATAACAGCCATAGTCTGACAATGGCAATAATAAAACAGATATTAATCGATAGCACATATATGTAGCAAGCATTAATTTCGGATGTTTAATAATTCAATTTAGCTAAAGTTAATCGAATATGTAATAAAACCTTATTGGTATATCGATATATCGATCACAACTATGGTCATGGCATCGATAACAGCCATAGTACCATAGACAATGGTAATACTAAAACCGGCATTAATCGATAACACATATTGATGGCAGGCATTAATCTCTGATGTTTAATAATTAAATTTAGCTAAAGTTAATCAAATCTGAAATAAACCCCTATTGGCATATCGATATATCGATAACAGCTATTGCCAGGCAATGATATTGCCAGAAATATACAAATATGAATCTTGGCAGTTATCATTAACTCATTACGCAAACTATTTATAGCTATCGATCGATATGAATCTTGGTAGCTAGCGTTAACTCATCACGCTACATATGTATGGCTATCGATAACTTTGGTCAAATTATCGTTAATCGTGGCCTAGCTTTCAGTTTCCAGGTATATAGCTCACCTCTGTCTAGTGCCAGCTCCAGTTGCTGCAGCTGCAACTAGCCCAACTAGCTGTTGCTGTTGCTCTCTGGGCCTGGTTAATTGCCATTTTGCGTTGCTTTGCGCACTTGGCTCTAATCTCTAATCTCTGGTTAGCACGAACTTTGCCACTTGCCAGCGCATTCTTCGCAATTCTGTTTTGTTTTTCCTTTTTTTTCCATGCCCCTCGCCCCTTTTTTGTTTTTGTGCAGGCCAGAAGTGCGCTGCTTAAGTATTTTAGTAGCAGCCACTTGACGCTCGCATTCTTCACTTGCAACAACAACAACAACAACAGCAGCAGCAGCAGCAAGAAGAAGACGACGAAGTAGAAGAGGAAGAAAAACAGCCACTTTTGAGCCATTTGCGAGCGGATAGCAAGACGAGCTCCACACAAAGGCGTCAAGTGGGGCAATTTCCCTTGTGTCTCTGCTCTTCACTCGGCTTAAGCAGCAGCCAGCGAGCGAGAGAGAGAGAGAGAGGGAGAGAAAGAGGGCTTAGAGAGAATGCATTGCGCCACGCTCCCTCTCCTCTCCACTCTTTTGTCGGCCTTGTCTTGTCTTGTCTTGCCTGATGATGCACTTGTCCCGGCTAAGATTTTAATTGGCATTTTTTTTGTGCTGCCCCCCCTTCGCCCCCGCAGCACCTTCGCCTCGTGGCTGACTGTAACCCTTGCCTGGCCTGCTCAACCCTGCGCAGCCTTGGAGCGTGTCTAAGTTTTATTTGCTGGCCATGGCGAATGCATTTACAGAGCTGGCAGCCCACGGCCTCTGCTTTGCGCTTAATTGAAGCAAACACATGCAGCACATACACACACACACACACACACTCACACATACACGCTTGGCACATGTGGAACCAATCGCATTTCGCATCGCACACCAGTTGAGTGAATCTTTGAATTGTTTATGAGCGACGCCTGTGGGGAAAGGGGCAAATGTGTTGACAACTCCTTCTTCTTCTTCTCCAGCTTTCTCTGCTGACTGACAACCTGTGAAGAAGCTTCTCATGGTTGCTATATATTAATACTATCGAAATCGAAATCAACATGTGAGAGTAACTAAATGTTAATGAATAAGTTGATCAAATCAATTATTATTCAATTAACTCAAATATGTAAGACCAAAATATATGTATAAAGGAATCAAGTGGGTCGTTATAGAGCCCAATAGGAGCATATATACTAGATCGGGACGCTGCGCTGAGTTGAGAGAGAGGCTTACAGAGATCGTCGGTTGTTGCTGTCCGTCTGTTCTTTAATCCGTCCTGCCGTTCGCTCGACTCATCCGTCCGTCTCTACCGTATTCAATCTGTCTGTCCGTCCTTATAACCGTTCACATGCCGGTACTTCCTATCTCTTTCTTGGTCTATCTGTGCATGCGTCTATCAGTGCATCTATACCATCCATGTACCTATCTCTCAATGATCTCTGCATCTATCTGTCTATCCGTGCGTCCGTCTGTCCGTCTATCACTCCATCCGTCTGTCCGTCCGCCCGTTTAACTATCCGTCCGTCCGTCCGTCCGTCTATCCGTCAATCCGTCCGCCCCCGCGCCTCCCGCCTCCCAGTCCGTCTGTCCTCCCGTCCGTCTATCTGTCCATCTATTTGTCTATCCGTCTATCTAGCATAGCGTCCGTTCGTCGTTCTGCCCGTCTCTCCATCCGTATCTACGGCTTACACTCTATCGATCTGTACATCCAAGTCTAGCATTCCATTCCCACTTGGGAATATTCAAGGCAATCGTTAGTCCGGCACTTCCCCACTTGGACCCTAACCCCAGCGAGCTTCGCAATCACCTAGCTGATCCGTATTCGAATTCGCGTTATGTTTTTGCATTGATCCCAGTTCGACTTCATGCGGAACTTCTTCGAGCACTTTCCCCCGCGCTGTTGCCAGCTCAATTTGTGGCCCATTCAAGAGAAAAGAAAAGTTGAGACATCCAAATGATTCACTTAAGTAAATGAATTAGTTGCAAATACATTCGTAATTGTGTTCAAATTGAGCAACTGAGCGATTTAATGAATCAATTGCCTCTGATGGCTTATTTGGCTGTGCAGCTAATGGGCCATTTGAGTTGGCAGCGCTTAGCAGATGCACTAACCAATTGCCACGCCCACACCGCCCACTGCTCCACCTGTGTGTGTGTGTGCTGCGCTCCATGTCCGGATGTTCAGATGTTTCGTCGCCCGCATCCGTGTTATTTCCTGCACTCGTTACCGTTTGAGGAGATTTCACTAAACCGAAACCTGAGCGCACACGACACACACACACACAGAGAGAGAGAGACACACACACACACACACACACATGGTGTTAGTAAAAAGTGAAAGAGCAAAAAGTTTAGTGCAAAAATTGCGCTCTCCTCTTGTCCCTTCGCTGCTGCAAAATGCTTTGCACTTAAAGTTCGTTGGGTTCGCGTTGAGTCGTTGAAGCGGAAAGGTGGTTTAAAACAATTGGGAGTTGAGGTGAGGTGCAGTAGCTATGGGGCAGAGGTAGCGGGGGCGGGCAAAGGGCCAACAGCAATCACGTTAACCAACTTTGACACAAAGGCAACGGCTAAAACGCTTCAGCCGTGGGGCATGCGCCAAAGCGGGCGGGCAAAGGACTTTGAATATGATGGAGGGAGGGGTCAAAGCACAGGCAGAGAGACGGAGAGAGAGAGAGAGAGAGAGAGAGGGGGGACAGCATAACAATGGCCGACAACGATGACGACGACGACGTGGTGCAGAAGACAAAGTCACACGGCAAGCAAGGAATCTAATTAACAATTTTCCATTGAGTGCGCAAATTACGACGAACACCCAAGCGGAGCAAATGCGAGAGGGAGAGAGGGAGAGAGGGAGAGAGACAGAGAGGAGAGAGGAGAGAGGAGAGAGGAGAGAGGAGAGAGAACAAGTTCTGTTGGAAGTGGGCAGTGAAGCTATGCGTGGCAGTTGAGCAAATGAGAAAATGACGTCAGACAACAGAATTTATGCATATGGATTCTATGTTGGGCTTGTTTTTGGGTTCCGCGATGTTCGATAAGGAAGCCTGGGCATAAGTGTGGTGCAGCAGATTGATTAGGTTGGAATACAAACTGAATCCTATTTGATTAACCTATGGAGACAAAAGCTTTTTCAGTAAACGCGGTCTTACCTCATCGCATCCCTCTCTCTCTGTATCTCTATCTCTATCTCTATCTCTATCTCTATCTCTATCTCTATCTCTATCTCTATCTCTATCTCTATCTCTATCTCTATCTCTATCTCTATCTCTATCTCTATCTCTATCTCTATCTCTATCTCTATCTCTATCTCTATCTCTATCTCTATCTCTATCTCTATCTCTATCTCTATCTCTATCTCTATCTCTATCTCTATCTCTATCTCTATCTCTATCTCTATCTCTATCTCTATCTCTATCTCTATCTCTATCTCTATCTCTATCTCTATCTCTATCTCTATCTCTATCTCTATCTCTATCTCTATCTCTATCTCTATCTCTATCTCTATCTCTATCTCTATCTCTATCTCTATCTCTATCTCTATCTCTATCTCTATCTCTATCTCTATCTCTATCTCTATCTCTATCTCTATCTCTATCTCTATCTCTATCTCTATCTCTATCTCTATCTCTATCTCTATCTCTATCTCTATCTCTATCTCTATCTCTATCTCTATCTCTATCTCTATCTCTATCTCTATCTCTATCTCTATCTCTATCTCTATCTCTATCTCTATCTCTATCTCTATCTCTATCTCTATCTCTATCTCTATCTCTATCTCTATCTCTATCTCTATCTCTATCTCTATCTCTATCTCTATCTCTATCTCTATCTCTATCTCTATCTCTATCTCTATCTCTATCTCTATCTCTATCTCTATCTCTATCTCTATCTCTATCTCTATCTCTATCTCTATCTCTATCTCTATCTCTATCTCTATCTCTATCTCTATCTCTATCTCTATCTCTATCTCTATCTCTATCTCTATCTCTATCTCTATCTCTATCTCTATCTCTATCTCTATCTCTATCTCTATCTCTATCTCTATCTCTATCTCTATCTCTATCTCTATCTCTATCTCTATCTCTATCTCTATCTCTATCTCTATCTCTATCTCTATCTCTATCTCTATCTCTATCTCTATCTCTATCTCTATCTCTAGCTCTATCTCTATCTCTATCTCTATCTCTATCTCTATCTCTATCTCTATCTCTATCTCTATCTCTATCTCTATCTCTATCTCTATCTCTATCTCTATCTCTATCTCTATCTCTATCTCTATCTCTATCTCTATCTCTATCTGTACATTAAAGAAGTATTTATACATAAATATATTTTGTTCGTTGTTTCTATTTCTCTTCTTCTTCTGATGTTCTTCATATTCTCTTCTTCTTCTGATGTTCTTCATGAGAAATATGTTGTGAGAATCCACTCCAACTTTTACTTCATGCACTGAGCAATAATCTCAAGTTCGGTTTTAATTACGCTGTGAATATTTTTGTGAGCTCTCCTACCCTCTCCCCCTCTTCCCCTTCTCTCACCAGTCTCTCTTTCTGTCTCAGTTTTGCCCTATATTATTTTTTGTACATTTCTTATTTGATTTCTCATGCAAATAATTGAATTTAATTTCTAATTAGTACAAATAAAAAAGAGCTGGCAATACTGCCAGTGAGTGTGAGCGAGATGGCTAGCTAGGCAACACACCCACACAGTCACACACTCACATGTATAGAAACGCAGCCACTTTGACGCTAATGCAAATTGCAAATACTCCTTCCCTCGCCCCCTCCCCTGGCTTGGCGACAGCGCTGCCTTCGTTGCTCTCGCTGCTGCTGCTCAGCCACTTTATTAGCGTATTTTGCCTTGCAACTGTTTATGCGACTCACACACATACACACACACACACACACACAGTCAGCGCGTCAACTCACACATGAGCCACGAATTAGTCATTTTGTTGGTTACTTGATGCATGTCTCTGCCCCACTCCCACAGCTCTCCCTCGCTCCCTCTCTCTCTCTCTCTCTCTCTCTCTCTCTCTCTCTCTGGCCTGCTCTCTCCCACGCATGCAGACAATAAACGCACACATAGACACTGCGGCTAGCTGAGTGAACCAAAATGGCGGCCAAGCAGCAGCCCGTAGCAGCAGCAGGCAGGAGTCGGCAGCCAGCAGGAAGCAGCAGCAGCTATTTCCACGCTCGGTGACATTTTTTATGCGCTTTTGAGCAAATTAGATTTCCTAATTAAATTTTCTAGTGAAATGCGCATAAATTTCATAAAATTCACTTCATGCCGTTGGGCGTGGCGCGTACCAGTCGCCCATGCTACCCACCTCCCTCGCTGCCTTGCTCCCCCACTCTCTCCTCTCTCTGTATCCTTCACTCCCTGTCTCTGTCTCTGTCTCTGCCTCTTTCACTATGCTGTCGCCTTTCATTTGCTGCAACATTTTTCGCTGTGGAATTTTCGTGTCGTCGTCTGCTTAAAGTAATTAACTAAGAAAATTTTAATTGCTAATATGTTGTGATGCATGTGCGTGTGTGTGTGTGTGTGAGTGTGCGTGTGTGAGGGTCGCTATGTGCTGGCTGCTATGGCTGTGTCTCTCCCTCTCTCTCTTTCTCTCTCTTTGTGTGGCATTGGCCAGCCTCGACTTTTATGCTGGCAAAACTTTCAATAATGAAGCTGGCTACATATACATATACATATACATATGTGTGAGTGTGTGTGTGTGTGTGTGTGTGCGGGTGTGTGTGCGCGGCGGCTTCTGTGTATGCGTGTGCTCATTAAAAGTGCGCTGGGCTCAAGTGTAAGCAGAGAGCAAGCGAATTTAATGTTGCCTACTTTTGTGCGCGTCTAACTAACTAATTTCGCACATTTGCTCATCAGCATAATTGCATAATTAGATTTGTGCAACACACAAACATAGTGTTGATTAGCGTCAGCCGGCACGCTACCATATTTATAACACTAATTGAATACGCATTGAACACGACACAAGTCGCAGCCATATCCATAGATCTATCGATAATTTTTGGGTAATTGCTGATTGACAAGAAATCTAATTGGATAATGTATTGAATTAGTTAATTACTAGATGGAAAGGCGATGTTGAATGGGCAATGGATTGAAATGGAAAGTGAAATTGAATATTGACTATTGACATTGAAAATGAAAGTTGATGGGATACTTGACATATGATAAAACATTTGGTAAAGAATTGAAGGCAACGATTTTGCCTTTCAATATTGAAGTCGAATCGATGACGTTTTAGTTAAACGTCATATCATAAAAATAATTTATGAATTATATATGAACAGCGTAAGAAACTTGCAAAAATATATTGGATGACCTACTTTATAGATTGAAGGTCAATATTGGACAGAACATGAACTAAAATTGAATACTTAATACTTGAATGGAAACGCAAATCTTATATTATGTAGTACATTTTGAAACAATTCTTATTGTAATTGTTTTACTGAAAGCAACTATACGACTATGCAACATTGAATAAGCATTGAACACGAGTTGAAGCCACATCCAAGTATTTTTTTTTTTTAGTAATTGCAATAAGACAAGATTATAAAAGCTGTGCAATATTAGAAATAGAAAAAAATTTTGAATAAATTGAAAGTCAATATTGAACGAGCCTTTGGTAAAAAAATAAAAAAAAAAGAATATCGAATTGAATTTTAATCGATGTTGTAAATAGTGTTAAATATGATACGAGGCTATTATATGAACAGCAATTATGAGCATCTATAATTGAAGTTAATGAGAATTACGAACGAATTGAAGGGCCCAGCACGCACACAGGCACACAAATTGAACGTATTCAATGCGGATATTGTCTGTTTTGTCGTGTATAACATTTAGGCAATTGCCTTTGCTGCATTTCGTCTGTAATTCAAGATGCCACAAATCGCATTCATTACACTGCGATTCCACTTCAGTGTGTTGCACTCACAATCATTCACGCATCTTTAGTGGAAAAACAACAACTACATATAGACATATATATATATATATATATATACGTATGTGTGTGTGTGTGTGTATGTGTGTGTAGACATATTTGTGAGAAGGATACACGTCAGCGCTTCAATTGAACAACTCGACAGCGACAGCGACAACAGCAACAACAACAACAACAACAACAACAACAATCGACTACATAAATATGCTTCTACTTAATTTTTCAGATCGAATTTCAATGCGAATCGGCTTGGAGTGAGGCGCGCACACATGAGTTTGCTGCATGTTTTCAGCGTCTTTTTCAGGCCCCTGCTGGTCTCGTTTTGTTGTTTTACTTTCCTACAAATAATATAAAAAGCAGCTCTATTTGCTATTGGATTTGTGCCTTTGTCTTGCGCTCTCTATCCGTGTTGTGTGTGTGTGTGTGTATGTGTGTGCGCGTGTTTGTGTTTGTGTTTTTCCGGGTGCTTCAGTCCTCAGCGATTTGCCTATTGAAAGGCAGCTACAAAATTTGCTGGCTTCGGCGGCTCGAGGCAAGTGGCGCTGATCGCCGGCTAGACAAGATCCCCTTCAGGCAGCGAAAAGTGCCTGTCAACGCGCTCATCGGCGCTCATCATGATCATCACGCTTATCATCATCATTAAGATTGTCAGCCTCACTGTGCAGTCGGCAGCCGCTTTCACTTTTCCCCAGCGCTGCGAGGGTCACGACGATGTCAAGTGGTGTCTTCCTTGAAGCAGCCTCCGAAGGAAGCGCGAAACTAGATACAATTATTAAATATTTAAAATAACATTGCCAGCCACCGCAGCCACCGCAGCCACCGGCACAGTCGGTGGAAAGAACAACAAAAGAGATACAAATTCAATTCAAACTAAACTACAGAATACAGAAGCACTCAAAGTCGCGCTCTGGTGACGCCTCAAATAGGGACAGCCAGTCGTGCTCCCTCTACCTCTACCTCGTCCCCCTCTCTGTGTGGGAGGAATTTTCACTGTGTAGGTCATGGGAGCAGCACTTAAAAAATTCTGACAAGGAAACGGGCAGAGCGAGAGGGAAAGCGAAAGACTGGAAAAGAACTAAAGTTGAATTGGAATTGAAACTAAGTTGGAAGTTGAATGAAAGCAAGAGTTGAGCTTTAAATATTGGAGAGAGAGAAACATAGCATAAATAGAGCGGAAAAAGCATAGCTTATTTTAAGAGTAAGATAGAGAGAGAGGGAGAGAGAGAGAGAGGGATTGAACTGAATATTGAAGCATTGAATGGGATTTCCAATTGATAATCATACAAGCATTCAGATTGAAATTCAAATATAACATATAAATTGAATAGAGAGAGAGAGAGAGAGAGAGGGGGGGGGGGGTGAGCAAGGTCAATTGAACTGAATGTAAAATTGAATTGAAAGTTTAGATGATAATGTTGAAGAACAGAAGACAACTAAAAGTTCATTGAATTGATATTGTATTCAAATTAAACTAAATGCAAAATTCAAATCGAGTTTAGGAGTAAAAAGGAAACTCTTTGAATGGAATGATGATTGAATTGAATGCTGAAATTGAAATTGAAATTGAAATTGATATATGATGCATACCAAATTGCTAATTGCAGGCTCCTTGGCTGCCAAGGACTTTGGCATGGATGGCTTGAATGGCTTCGGTGTTGGCCCCGGCCTGGGGCCCAATGGCAAAAAGAAGAAGAAGAAGCGTCGGCACAGCCGCACCATATTCACCAGCTACCAGCTGGAGAAGCTGGAGGAAGCGTTCAAGGAGGCCCATTATCCCGACGTCTATGCCCGCGAGATGCTCTCACTGAAAACGGAACTGCCGGAGGATCGCATACAGGTGAGTCATCCAGACAGAGCCAAGCTAAGCTGAAGACGCGGCCAGGTAATTTGATACCGTTCACATTCATTGCGCTTAATGAATTAACGAACTAATTACATCCTGCTGGAGCGAGGTGTCTTGTTGGCAAAACACAAAACAAAAACAACAAAAAACAGCAAAAAAAAGAATTCCATTTGGGCTCGGGATGTGCGCGATTGAAGGCGAGGAATTTGCATTTCCTTTTTGTCTCGTTGTCTTTGTTTGGATTTCTCTGCGCTGATTTTTCACACCTCCAGCCGCATTGTTGTCAGCGCGGTGTCCTTCGTCCTTCCCACTAGCTTCTTGCTGCACTGAGCTGCCATCCTGCCAGAGTCCTAATAAGCAATCAACCTCAGCAGCGGCTCAAGTGCAGCTCCAATAGTCGCTGCATATATTGAGCCAGCCGAGTCCTGCCAAAAAGCACTCGGCATAGCCGCGTCAGCGTACTTTAAGGCAGGGCGAGGAGGACTGCGGCGGGGACGAAGGAGGAGACGGACATGCAGACGGAGACTTGTTTTGGGAGGCTTCAAAAAATCAGCTACGTTTGCGAATTTATAATTAAGCATTTTAATGGCCATTATTGTTCTAGCTAAATGTCAGCGGCGGCTGAGCGAGCGAGCGAGATGGCGCACAGCAGAAACGCAGAGAGAGAGAGAGAGAGAGAGACGGAGAGGAAGAGGGGGATGGCGAGTGTGAGCGAGAGGGACTGCGTGTGTTTTCATCGAGTGAACTTGAGCGCCGACAAATTGCCACCCTTAAAAAGCTCACGCTCTCGCTCTCTCTCTAGAGCTCTGCCACTCTCCCTCTCTCGCTTGCTCATTGTGTTTGATTAGCACAAAAATGTATGCGAAAAACACGCAAAAAAACGAGGCAAAAATTGTGTAATTATGGCGCAGTTGCCTCAGCCATCCCCGCTTCGCCCGCTGCTCCACGAACCGGTCGAATTCGCCCTTTTACCCGCATCGAGTGCGCCACTCACGAAACGGGTAGCGGTAACGGTAGCGGGTAAAGCAAGGGCAATGGAACGGCAACTGGAACGGGCGAGCTGCAGGCTACTCCCATGCCCCTTCCACATTGCTCGCCCCTTCTCAGGGAACCAGCTCAAGGGCCGGGGCACTCAGCACAGACTCAGCCGAAGACTTGACTTGCAGTGCGTCAACTGGAGGGAGGGTGCGGGGCTCAGTCGGGCACTTCTGCTAATATCGGTATGTGCTGGCATTTAAGACGATTTCATAACCAACTATCGATTGCTTAAGCTGCCAGAACAGAAACCTGCAAAGCCTTCAAATTAAATCAAAATTAATATCGCTAGAATATCGATACATATAGCGATGAATATTGCTTATCTCATATATACAGAATGCATTGATTGCTTCTAAAGCGATAAACACATTATCGATAAGCAGCGCCAATGCATCTATAAGATATAAATATAAAGCAAGGTCGCTCTGAAGCAGATCGATAAATATCGAAGAACACCATTTTGAAGACCTTATCGATAAGAGTTTAGTCGATTAGCAACATATGCAAATTATATTATGAATCATATTAAACACTTTTCATAAATAATAAAATGTATCGATATATATAATAAATCGATATCAAGTGATCTATATATTTATAGGTTTATATATTCAAATACAAATCGATTAATAGAGCCGAGTAAGCACATAATTTGCTCATATTTATTGCTCATTGATCTAAACAACTAATTCTGCAATGTATCGATAAATATCGAATGTGAATCGATCACAATTATTTGCATATATATACACATATCAGCAGATACTAATAATAATAATTAATATGGCTTGAATATCGATAACATATCGATACATATCGCAGCCATTTGACCTTTCGATTCGATTTGAGTATGAGTTGGCCCAGTATCCAGTGGCCTGTCCTTATTGTCTTCTAATTACAGTTACTATTTAGTTGCATGAGCTCAGCTTTATTAACTTGGTCAGCAGCCAATGCTTTGTGGCATGGCCACATAACCTCACACTCAATCTGAAGCCCTCACGACGCTTGGCCCTCTCAGCCTTGCCTTGCCCAGCGCTGACGAGCCTCGAGAGCCTAATCCCATTGCAAATGGTCACACAGTTAGCCCAACTGAAAATTGAATTTCGAGTGTGTAAAATTTTCCAATTATAGACTTTGGAGTAGTACATACATATATATGTACACACACACACACAGAGAGAGAGAGAGAGAGAGAGAGAGACACACAGACACGTGTGAATGGGCACCCTTGAAGGAGCTTTGCTTTTAGCTTGCTTGGGGCCACATGAAGCATTGCTAAAAGCGAGTCCAATTAGTAGCATTACAACTAACACTTCAATTCTGGCCCTGCCTTGCACTACCACTCTCTGCCTCCCGCTCTCTCTCTCTCTCTCTCTTCGTCTCTCTGTCTCACTCACTCTGCGCTGGGCAATAACGGCAATAGTCATCAGCAGCAACAACTGAGGCAATGGCGCCAAAGTACGGCCATTTTGTGTGTAACTGTTGTGGGTTTGCCTGCTGAGAGAGCAGGAGCAGGAGCAGGAGCAGGAGCAAGAGCGAGAGCGAGAGAGAGAAAGGTGGGAGGCAAGCTGGCTGGAGCGGAGCTGGCGTAAATTTGCATTTAACGTTGTTTGCGGTGCCCGCAAATAGTCAACGACTGTCAGTGTGTGTGTGTGAGTGTGTGTGTGTTTGCTTACAGGCATGTGCGTGTACACACACACACACACACACACACACTCATAGCTTGGCAACTCAACAGTTAGACAGCCACAAAATACTCTAAAGACCAAACGACCGCAACGCAGCAGCTGAGCTGAGACTACGACCCTCAACGCACACACACACATACACACACACGCACACATAGCAACTAGCCTGCAAATGTCATGCAAAATAACAGCACTATTTGCCTGTGTATGAGTGCCGACAAAAAAGACTTTAGAAATTGACTTGATGGCGCCCCAAAAAAGAAACTAACAACATCACGCACACACGCACACGCAAACACACACACTGACACACGCACACACATGCAGAGCAACGCCCGCTTGTCGCATGTGTTGCATATTTTCAGGCACTTAAGCTATTTGCTTGAAATGCGCACAACAACATACAATGCACACAGACACACGCACACACAGACACGCACAGAGTTATCATGTGTGGCTGCAGCTTGGCTCCAGCCTCGCCACACACACACACACACACACACACAGCCAGCCGCCCACTTTTAGCTGTTGAACCCAAAAAGAAGCACTCGGTATTGATTTTAATTGAAAAATTGTTAATTTTCCATGCCAACAGCAGCAACAGCCACGCCCCTAGACAACACACACACACACACACAGGCACACACACACACACACACACACATACATGCAACGGCGGCGCTCTTCAAGCCTTTTGTGTGCTGCCAATTTCACAGCTGCATATGTGTTAGTTAGAGCACGTCTATGTGGCTCTCTGTGTATGTGTGTGTGTGTTGCTGCTATTCCTGCTGCTGATGTGTTCTGTGTCTGGGTAATTACACATTTGTGTGTGAATAATTTGCAACCCCGCACTGAAGGCCCTGACTGAAATTTCGTTCGCATTTGGTTTTGGAGAATTTTCGAATTTTAAATTTGCATTTTAAGAGTTCGAATTTCGCTTTTATGCTACAAATTTACAAATGGAATGTGCCGGGCTTTAACTACTAATGCAAACACACACACACACACACACACACACACACACACAGATAGTGAGCTCAGTTGTGTAAGCAATTAGAAAGGTTTTTGGGTTTAGAGCTAAACTAGATATCAATAGGAAATGCGGAATAAGAAATTTGATATACGAAAGAATTCCAATTCTATATAGATGCGTGCATATCAAAACTTGACTTTAAAGTTCGATTCTGTGTATGAAAAGTAGAGAATATTTGGAGTGCTGAAAGATGTGCAATATTATCTTAGATTTAAGACTTTAGCACTTCCTTATGATTTGAAAAAAATAAGCGGATATATAGCGCGGCTATCGAGTTTATCTCCAAAAATCGCTAACTCATCCAGTCATTTTTTTTATCGATTAAAAAACTTATCGAAATTTAGTTATAATATTATATCTCCTAGAGCTAGAGTCTTCAAATTTAGAATGTAGATTCATATGTATTTTATAGAATTTTAATTTTTGTTATAATTCACTCCCCGCCCCTACAGCCACCCCTCACCCCTTCAATTCCTCGAAATGTTCAGGGGATTTCGTAGTCGAGCAGTCTCGACTTGAGCTTTCTCTTTGTTTTTTGTTGATCTTGTTTAGCTACTTCATCGATGCCTTCTATATCTACTCAACTATCCATATCCTTGGCTATTTAGTTTCAATAAACATCATTGACAAATGTTGGATGTATCTGACTATCCAGAATGAAATGTAAAACCAAGCTCAACTCAGACAGGATATCAAGTAAATCCACTAAAAGTTGTGAGCCTCTACATTACCAAGATTCACACTAAAGTAAAGTCAAGTCATAAGCCCCATCTATCAACTTAAGTATAATATTTCCTGTGATCTTTCAACACCTATTTATCATTCTTAAAAGTGAGCTGAGTTCTCAAAAGATAAACCGATAAATGTGATCCAGAATTATTAGTAAATAGTTCATATTATGAATATATAGGGATATATCATAGGTCTTTGATTATAGCTGATCATGAATTATGTGCATATATGTATATATAGATCATTATACATCTATATACATATGTATATACATATATACATATATACATATATATATATACAAGGATTCATATACATATGTATTGAATGCAATTGGCAGAGTGATCTTCAAATTGGCATGGGAGCAAACAAGAGTGTGAATGCCTTGCCCTGGTGCTCGTTGCTGGAGTCTTGGCCTCGGCGATCAGGGTCTTCTACTAATTTCACTGCGATGCGAAGAGAGAAATAAGAAGAAGAGGCCACAGCCTACAAGTTCTACGAAACTAATTTAGTCAAGTGGCGACGCGTCGTGGGGCCAGAATGATCAGCACTTCACAATGGCCACATCGAGCGCTTGGCCTTAAAGCAAGCCTCTTCTTCTTCTTCGTCATCTTTTATTTCATTTCGATTTCTCGAAAGAAAGAAGAGATACATATGTATATGCGTGTAGATATGTATGTATACATAGAAAGAAATATGCAAGCGTCATTGGAAGCTTTGGAGTAGCTGCGGCCCGATTGGCAGCCAGCCCATGGGAACCAAACCGCAAGCCGAGCAACGCGGCGATCGCAGTGTCCAGTCGAACAGAGAACGAGAGAGAGAAAGAGAGAGAAAGAGAGGGGGAGAGAGGGGGAGAGCGGGAAGGAGACTGGTAGTGGATCAGCCAGACTTGTGGCAGACATGTCGACTGGCCAGTCGACTGCCACTTGACGCAATGCCGTCTGCTGCGATCGACGATCGACGATCTCTGCCTCTACCTCCCTCTCTCTCTTTCGCTCTCTCTCTCTTGCAGGCTGCATTTTCTCAGGCACCGTCGATGCCTGCCTGGGCGACTCGAGTACCAATTCGTTTAAAATGGTATCAGTTCCAAGAAAAATATTATTTTTTTATAATTTCTCGAGTGCGTTAATCTGTCGAGCAGCGCGGCTCGATGCTCCAGTGAGTGGCAGCAGCAGCTCAGTGGACGATCGACGCTGCCTGCAACGTTCGGTTTCGGTTGTGCATAATCACGACGTGGGACCTCACACCCCCATTTCAAAAAAAAGAAAAAAGTACATATATACACATGTAAAGGGGGCATTCGCTTCACCCCTAACCCGTTGCCGTTGCCGTTGCCGTTGCCGTTGCCGTTGCCGTTGCTGTTGCTGTTGCCGTTGCTGTTGCTGTTGCTGTTGCCGTTGCTGTTGTTGACGAACCAAAATGAAACGTCAATTTGAAGCGTTTTTCCTGGTAATAATTAGTAGCTGAGGTGGGCATTTAAATACTTGGCGGTTGCCATCATCGTTTTCCATTTTCATTTTCGTTCTCTTCTTCTCGTTTATTTGTTGTTGCCGTTGTTGTTCATGTTGTTGCTGTTGTTGTATATTCTGCGTATTTTTGTATAAAAATACGCGCACAACAGCCAAATAATGCATATAATTGCATTTTAAGTAGTTGCTGCCTCTCGTATTGTGTTACCTACTCACGTTCATCTCGTCGTCGTTCTGTTCGTTCGTCGCCTGCTGCTCCTGCTTCTGCTACTGCCTCGATGTGGGTTGTCAACCCGGGCAGCGTGTTAATAGACCTCGTCGTAAGTGCTATTTAATTTTCCATACTTCAAAATTCACTGGAAACAAAAATTGAACGAACGAACGAGCGAACGAGCGAAGAAATGCAACGGAAATGCGACAGCAAGTGGGTGGCTCGACTTCCAATTGGAATTACACTTCCAATTGGGAACTGCTCAACAATTTAAAGCTGCCAAAACTTTTGCTCCAAAAATGGCTTAGTTATTGAGATAGATGTGCTCTACATAGGATGCGAGTGGAGCATGAGAGTTTCGGCAAATCGCTGAGCTAGCTGGGGGCTCTTAGGTCCATAGACTGACTTCTTAGTAAGATGTGGGCGTGGACTATCTCTGATATGCATATTTACCTATATATCCTTTAATAGCTTCCACAAGCGTCTGACTGTAGACCCGCTGCTCGACGCTTTATCGCTCGTCTGACTCGAAACTCATACGGATAGCACCTATATTATGTTTCAATTAATCAATAACTTTTTCGCTTTAATATATATATATATTTTTTTTTCAATTATCTGAGCATATCTTGTAAAGTTGGCTATAATTATTCTGTATGCATGCGAATTTGCTTGTCAGATTTCATGTTACTCTACATACATATACGCCCACATATGTAACTGTAATTGTATAGTAGAACTTAAACAACTTTACACAAATAAATAATAAGTGTGAGTACCTAAACGAATTTCCACTATAAATGAGCTGCTCAAACTCTACGTCTTGTATTGGTGCTGCCAACTCGTTAGGATTGTGTGGCCGGGATGCCACGCCTCTTGATAAAGCTCATCATGCTACTTTACACATATTTATACAGGGTTCTCCTTATTCGAGTGACCCATCTGACAACCCTACACAACGGACCCATGTTCTTTTTTTTAAATCAATGAAAAATACAATTTTGTTGATGTTTTCGATAATAATCACTCTTTGAATATGATATATCTCAAATGGCTGCCTTGAGCCTCTACGGCGTATAGTGCCCGTCTCTGTCAAAAGGTATAGGGCTGCCAGGTGGGTCGCTCGAATATGGAGAGCCCTGTATATACTTTATATACCCTCGTGTGTTGACTGAAATATCAGTTCCATGAAGGCTGCAGGGGATCTCGCAGTCGCGCAGTCTCGACTATAGCCTTCTTACTTGTTGTGTATTATAGGAGATCATAGAAACGGGCTTCATGAGCTAAATATTATTTTTTTTTCTTTTTATTTTCATTTAATGACATTTATTTTATTTTCCTTCCTTTTTTGTCTTCAAAACATTCACTTTTTCCCAGAATTCAGAACTTTAGGACATTTTTTACTAATAGTATTGAATTTTTTTGTTTGGTATTATTTAAAAAAAAAATCATTGGCCGAAGACCCACTGTGCGTGTGTCATTATGCTTTAGTTCAATCTATCTCGTTCACTCTTTTACGCCTACATATTACCTGCTGAATAGTTACAGAGCAAGTGCACTGCGTAAGTGCCTAAGCATATAATTAAATATACATATGTACATATACATGTACATATTTACATACATATTATATATCATCTGAAAGGTATTAATGCGTAGATTGAATATATATGCATATATTTTTTATTTTCAATTTTTATTTTCAATTTTTATAATAAAAGTTACGCCATAACTCTTATTTTTAATTTTTATTATAAAAATTGAAAATAAGAATTATGATTTGATATTTTTGATATAAAAATTGATTTGTAATTATTATTTTTTATTTTTATCATATAAATTATTTATAATAATAAAAAAAATTGTATTTTATTTTCTCATATTTTTTCACATTTCTCTGCTCCAATGGCAACCCCACTTTGACTTCGATTGCAGCCGCTATAGATATTTGCATACGAATCTTTTTATATGCTCGTTAAGCTATCTAATACTCTATAATAACAACACTAAGACCATCCGGAATAACAACAACAACATTTCAAGAGCAGCAAATGGACTGGGAGTTGTTTTGCTGGTCTGGGAACACATGTAAAAGTCAATGGCAACAATGTGTGTCTGTGTGTGTGTGTGTGTGCGTGTGTGCGGTTTGACTAAGCAGCCAGGGTTGAGTCCGGGTTTCGTTTAGGGTTTTAGGGTTTTGCTCTGGCTGGGGTTGGGCATCGGCAGCCGCTGCTAAGGGTTGCAAGTGTTTTCGGCCAAGTGTGTAGCAAATAAATATTCAGTTGCTGATGAGGCAGCTAACTGCCAAGGCAATGATAAAGATGATGATGATGACAGCGATGATGATGATGACGATGATGACACGTGTAAGTGCAGCAACATTGTCGCAATTATCCGACTGTTAGCGCTGCCATTGTGGGAGAGTGGGTAGCTGACCGGCTTCTTTTGTTATTAATTTGCTGCGTTTATATCGAGAGGGGATATACATGCACATATATATATATATATATATGTTTGTGTGCGTTTGCCACCCACAGCGCTGAAACGTGACCTTAGCCTCATTTTTGTTTGCCGCAAAGATAATGATTTTTTGCGCATTACAACAAATTATTTGACAAACAGCAGATGCAGGAGTCGGGTAGGCATAGCAAAAGCAGCTCAAGAGACACGTTTGTTGTTGCCGTTGCCGTTGTTGTTGTAGACTTATTAGCGCAAAATGAACACAGAGCACAGAGAGCAGACGCACTCATTTAGTTCTCATCGAGCAAATTCATTCAGCCCAGCAAATATTTCCGACGCTGTTTCGGCTTCTTCTTCCTCAGCTGATGCTTTGAAGTGGGAAAGTAGCTTGTTAAGCACTTAACGCTTCAGCTGATGGCCCAAATGTGTTTCGCTAGCCGGCTTAATAACGTGTGTGGTGGGCGACGCAGGAGGCGGGGCACGCAAGAGGTGCAGCCGCCGCCTACCGTCATTGGCCATTGAAGCGTACTTGGCCGTTCATGTGAAAGCTGCTGGTGGAGTTATTATCAATTAATCGGCAATGAAATGAAAACAGCAATCGGAACGATTAATGAGGTTGGCATACCGATAAAGGGAATTATCGATAGCTGACCAAGGTATGAAGAGATTATTTCAAACTGCGTCACATTCACTATACACTATGTGAGTGTCAAGAAAAAAGCAGTAAATGTTATCGATAACAGTGGAGCCGTTCGACAGCAATGTATGTGTTATCGATATGTATAAGCTAAGCCATATTCATAATCATTAGATATTAAAGCTTAACAGCAAGCTTACAGCGGATATTGATTTGATATATACATATCGATAATTGGTATATCGATCATATAATTGTAATTTCATAACAACTACATTTGAACAATTTAAAGGTATACATTAATGATATTCCTTATGGGTGCATCATTTGTATTGTCGTTAATATAAGTTGATTAATAGTCAATCGATATATATCATTCTGTTATCGAGCACTAGGCTACACTCCATATATATTCAAACATCGATCTAACTGAATCTGAATCTAACGCTTTAATATGCACCGATTAATTATCGATTGTCGATAATTCATTTTTGTAAGCGATAACTTTAGACGACTGTTAAAACACGGCAAAAACAATAATTAATATTAAGAATATCGATTGTATAGTCTAAAATCCAATGCACAGCCATGGAATGGAAGTTTATCGATAACAGTCTTACGCACTCAACAATTTGTTCAGAATGTGAAACATTTTTGATTTATTTTTTCCAATTACCTCGCCCACAATTGACTCAACTAAAAAATAATAATTTTTGGAAATTGCTAAAACACCTTTGCCAGGTGTTGTTGCTGTTGTTGTTGTTGTTGTTGTTGTTGTTGTTGTTGTTGTTGTTGTTGCTGTGGATTGAAAGCAAACCAAAACTCATCAAACAATTAGAGCAGTCGCTAACAAGCTGCTCTCGAAGCATGTGCAAAGTGCTGTCATCATCATCGCTATCCACAGAATAATCGCCATCAGCTGTGTAGATCGATTCATGCCACAACAACAGGCAGCGAGAGTGTGTGTGTGAGAGAGAGAGAGAGCGTCATCGATTGGATGAGTGAATGAGGCCTATTATCGAATTTTGAAAAGCGTAATTATCGCATGACAAATCAAACCGACGAACGCTTTATTCACATCATACACTCCATGCGCTTTATTCAGGTTGTTTACTCGATAAATATTATCTCTTCAATGCCGACCGATCTTGGGGTCTTCGCTTGGGAAAATGCAGCGAGCGAAAATCCAAAATCAATTTTCAACACCCACAACAAGAGCTTCACACACACAAACACATTGTTGTTATTGTTACACATTTCTGGATGGCTAGAGACGACTCTGTGAGAAGCAGGCAAAGCAGGCAAAGCTGAGAAGCTGAAAAGCTGAGAGTGTTTGGACAACCGAAAAATTAGTCATTCGACATTTGGTAGCCACCTATATAGAGATGGATGAATAGATTTCCTGTGCCGCTGACCAATTAACCAATTGAGCTGAGTAAGAGACTCTGCCTTTCGTCTGACGAGCTGTTGAGGCCACCAATTAGGCCGCAGACCCAATCGATTCGTGCGCAGCTCTATTTAAATATCACATTTGTGTGAATGGGCGCGTTACAGGGAAGAGCCAACAATGCGAACTTTGCGCACATTAAAATTGACTTGTTAAGACTATGAGTATCTTAGGAAGAGAGAGAGGGAGAGAGCGAGGGAGACAGAGGGGGAGAGAGAGATAGAGTGTCAGAAAATAAATCTTTCCTGCCTCAGTTTCTATCTCTTTCTGTGTTTCTGTATCAGTATCTTTGTTTCTATCATAATTGCTCTTTCTCTCTCTCTCTCTCTCGCGCTCTCCTTCCGTCTCGCTCTCCCTCTCTCTCTCACACTCTCTCTCCTTCTCTCTCTATCTCTGAAATCTATTATATATTTTTTGAGTAGCTCTTATACCCTGTAAAATCTGTTAGTCCTCCGTCTGTCCACCACTTTTGCTACCCATCCAGCTAAGAGCTTTCATGTATTGCATTTGAGAATCACATATTATCTTAGCATCTGTCATATGGGAACCTAACTCAGCTAAGCACAGAGCTTCCTTCCTCTGGCTAGTGTATTCCTCCAAATGCTTAGGGGATATCTGTCAGTCAGTTCTTGTTCTCACAGAGGCTACGCAGCGAACCTGCTCCATTGCCATCCAGCATTCTAACTCTCTGACCAGCCCCGGCCTCTCCCTACCCTCGCCCTCCCCTCTCTATCTCCTCCTGCGCCTGTCTTAGGTCCAGCATTTAAGTACCTTACCTGCTCTACCTGCAGCCTCGCTCACACTCTCAGCTCACCTCACCTCACCTCACCTCACCTCAGTTCAGTTCGGCGTTGATCTGGTCGAGTGGCTGCTGTTTCAATTGTTGTGTCGCTGCGTACGATTTGCTTTTTGGAAATTAAGTATAACTCATTATCGCAATCAAGAAATCCTTTGGCACCCCGCTCTCTCTCGCCTTCTCTCTCTCTCTCTCTCTCTCTCTCTGTCTGCAACTACTTCTGCTTTGTGGCACACTTGACAAGTGCAGCAGCAACAACAAGCAACATTTTGTTTATCACAGCATTTTGTGTTGTTGTTGTTGTTGTTGTTGTTGTTGTTGTTGCCTGTGTTGCACACCAATTTTCTACTCAAAACTTATGACAGCCAATTCGAGAGAACGAACGAAAATTATACAGACACTCGCCGGCTGCCGCAGGAGGCGAGCGAGGCGAGCGGGACGGGGCGCTAGCGAGGGAAGTGGATATTTTATATGGCTGCTGCAATGCGTTGGGCGCTCATGACTAGACACTTTTCTCGCTCTGTCTCTTTCCCTCTCGCCCCCCCCCGCCGCCCCCCCCTCTTATCTCGCTCTCTCCCTCGCTCTTGCATGCAGTTTGCTGTCCCATCTACAAATCCAACTTTAACTCCAACTCTAGTTCCATATATATTTTTTAGATGAGCTTCACCTGCCCCTAACCACCGTCACCTGCACCGAACGCTCTGCCCACCCCTCAGCTGCGCTCCGGCCAGCTCCGCTTGTTGAAATCAACATCAAACCTTTAATTTGATGATTCTGCAAAAAATTCGTCGGGTTTCGGAGTCGTTGACGTTTTACGGCGCACACTTCCAGTCCGCTCGACCTCAAGCTCCATTGTAGTCCCCGACTTAATTTTTGTTCATAGTTTGTGGATGAATCGCAGCTGAGCTGCTTGTTGATTTTTCCACTGCAGACGAGGCGTGAAAATATAATAACACCTTCTTTTTTTACATTTTTTAATTGAATTTTGAAATACCCCAGTCCCGGCCACAGTCCCTTGCAAAAAAAAAATAACACAAAAAAAAAAGTGAAAGGCCTTTGCAAATTAACCAAAATTTGAAATAGTCGCTAAATTAGACTTATCATCGGGGCAATTCACGATCGCATTCACAATTGCCGCTGCTGCTCGTTAGATTGTGACTCACTCCGCATCGAGAGTCACTGAACCACCCGCAAGTGTGCCACCTCTATCTCTATCTCCCTCTCTCTCGCTCTCGGTGCCTCTTCCCTCCCACACACGACTATTGATTGTTGTTTTAATGCCCATTAAAAGTGGGTCAGACTACGGCTATGATGACACTAGACATGTGCTTGCAGCACTTGGAATTAGCTTGAAAAACGGGCGCGTTATCGGGCAGGATCTTTCAATTTATCGATATGTATCGATCTTGAAGAGATTAAGTGTCGGAGTCACATTACTTCTTAGCTATGTTATCTTCTGATCCATATCCTCTCACATTCTCCTGTTAGTTACAGGGTATTTGCTCTGTGCACCACACTCTGAGCTGTTTTAGCTTTTTTCTTGCTTCGTTCGATTATGGGATTTGCCGTCTCTCTTTGTCAGTCGTTTGATTTGACTCTCAAGTTCGCCTCAGGTTGAATGCACTATGGAGTCGACCGTTTATAGCGCTCAATTGTGTAACCATTTATAGCAACTGGGCAAGAACTAACGGCAGTTAGAATACGAACTTAATATAATATATATATATATATATATATATATATATATATATATATATATATATATATATATATATATATATATATATATAAATATATGTATATGTGTTATTATTTGGGAATATTTGAAGTCTAAATGGAGATTCAGGGGAAGAATCTGAAGATTTGATTAGAAATTTTGTTTTTTTTCGGATATGCTATAATATTTTGTTATAGATGAACTACAAAGATTGTATAGAAATGACAAACGAGAATTTCTAAAAATTTTAATGAAGGGGAAAACTGAGATATACTTGAATCAATAGGCTCAACATCTCAAGTCAATTAAAAGTCAGTTTTCCAACACTGGCAGCTAGCATTGGCAATATCTTTATGAAAGATCAGCATCATCAATAGTATTATTATTATTATACTTATATCACTGAGCATCACCATTAGCATTATTACTATAAATCTTATTGAACGTATTTTCCAACACTGGCAATATTCGCATTACGAAATGGTCATCAACATCATCATCAACATCATCATCATTATTATTCTTATATTCATATTATTAATATCATTAAGCAAACTCAACATTCAGCTGTATTTCATTTAGCTATTTCTTTAGCCTTTTTTTTTTTTTGTTTAGCTGCAGCTAACGAATTTCCTTCCGGTCGAGCGTTCAGCGAAAACTGTTTTCCATTTGTTAGAAAAACAACAACAGCAAGCAACAACAACAATGACAACTTTTTGACATGTTCATTGTTGTTGTTAAACGGGTTCGACGCACCTGGATGTGCAGCAGGAGCAGGGCGCGGTAGCAGAGGCGGGCAGGAACTGGTCACAAATTAGGCGCAACTGCGTGATATGCAATTAGTGCAAATAGTTTCGAGCCTGAGCTGAACTTTGATTGATGGCACCAGCACTAAGCGATGTAGTCCCAGATGGGGGGCGTGGCAAGTGTCAAGGAGGCGTGAGGGGTGGAGGGGGTTCCGGTATGCCAGCAGACCATTTCAGTTGTCTGGCACAGTTGATCGATGTCACTGAGCAGGCGACGGCTGCGTCTGATGAGGACGCTGATGCGACGAAGAGGCTGAGGAGGAAGCTGAAAAGGCCAAAGTAGATGAAGAAGATGTTGATGAGGAAGATGATGAGGATGCGGATGAGGGACTGATGAGGGGCCGATGGGGGCTGATACAGAATGAATGCGGATGGGGAGCTCATGAAGAAGCTGAGCAGGAAGCTGAAAAGACTAAAGAGAGGCTGATAAGGAAGATGAAGAGGAGGCTGATGAGGGGCTTATGAGGCAGATGAAGGACTGATGAGGGAGTGATGAGAAATCGGATGCGGAAGCTGATGAAGAGTCTGAGAAGGAAGCTGAAAAGACTAAGAGGGGCTGATGAAGGGGCTGATGAGGGGCTTCTGGGTGACTTATGAGAAACTAGTGAGGGGCTGACAAGCTGATAAGAAAGCTAATGAAAAGCTAATGAACGGCTTATGAGTAAACTGATGAAGAAGCTCTTGCGAAAGATATTGGGACTGAGAATGAAGCCGATAAGAAGACTAACGGACGGGTGCTAATGAGAAGGCTAAGGAGAAGGCTGATCGGGAATGAGAAGCTGATGAGGAAGCTAGAAGCAGCCGATATGATCAATGATGAGAATGATGAGCAGATGCCGATGAGGAGCTGATGAAAAACTCAAATGGAATTAATTGAAAAATTGAAGCTGGGACCAGACTTGGTTGAGAGGAATGAGAAGCAAGCGGAGGAGAGGCCTAATCATGGGCGGATAAATAGGTTGAAGAGGAAGCTGTTTCTTATCAGCTGATGACAAAGCTGATGACACGACTGCGGATAAGCAAAGGCCGACGCTCAGCCAAGCGCAAAGTCTTTAAACTCAACCAATTTTGGCGCTGTTCAACTAAGCTGCACTTTCATCTATGCGCGACTGCAGGAGTCTATGTGTGTGTGTGTGACTGAGTGGGAGCGCGTATTTAGAGCATATTTCTCAATTATGGACAAGTTGCGTTAAGTCCTTGCCTAGCCACACACACAATTGACATTATAAATCGCATTTCACGCTAATTTGCAACAGGGACTCAAAGCCAAAGACGCCTCGCCTCGCGTCTCCTTTGCAAACTGCTGATTAGTAAAAGCAAAGACACTGCGGGCGGGGGAGAGGCAGAGACAGAGGCAGGGGCAGAGAGGCAGGGGAGTAGCAAATAGAAAAGCTGCCAAGCCAAACAACAAAATGTGTAGCTAAAAAGCTGAGTGAAAAGATATTTTACAATTTGTAAGCCAGATCCCCAGGGAGCAGCAGATGCCGCTGGATGGGAGCTGGGGGCGTGGTTGGGCTGGCGGGCTGGCGGGCTGGCTGGCTGGCTGTCTGTGTTGCAGACCAAACAAAACACTCGACGAGATTTTGACAAAATTAATTTTATAGATTAGAAAACATTGCCAAGTGGTTGCTGCGGCGCTGTTTGCTCGAGTGGGCGTTCGCCCACCCTGTCGAGGAGGAGGCGTAGTGTGTGCGAGGCCTGCCACAGAAGGCGCAATGAGCCTTGTCAGAGGCGATGGGCTGCCGGTCTACCTGGCGCGCGTTAATTGAAGAATTGTCAGCGAATTATGGTCTGATAATGTGCCACACACAAGCGCTCAGCGTGCGACAGACGTGAGCAGGAATCGGGAGAGAAAGGCGAGAGAAAAACACTCAGCTCAAGTTGTGCACTTTATCCAACTGTTGCAATTTGTGGGCGTGGCGCCACGCGGCGTCGTCGCTCTGGCTGCGTTTGACACTTCAATTGGTTTTGTCGCGCTTAAGCAAACGAAAAAATGCGAAAAAAAGAAAAGAAGAAGAACGAAGTACGAGCGAAACAGTCAGCTACAAAACACAAATGAGGTGGGGAGCAGGGAGTGCCCGACTAGCAGATACACTGTAATTTGTGGCTGGATAAAGTGTCTAACATCTCTATGTGCACAGAAGTGCCAATCTCCACCTCTATTTTTTCTCTCTCGCTCTCTCTCTCTCTCTCTCTCTCTCCCTCGCTCTCACTGTACATCTCACTCTCTGTCTCCCTCTATCCATATTGCTATTTTCACTATCTCTATTTTTCTTTTGCCTTTGCTCTTCATTACATCCTCTCTCTCTCCCTCTCTGTAGTTCCTCCTTTTTTCCTCTATTCCTGTGTCTATTTTCCCTTGCCTTCTCCTTTGCATTCGCTGTATTTTCATCTAGCGCTCTCTTTAACGGTCTCTGCTTCCCTTTTCGCTCTCAACCTCTTTCTCTTACCCTCTATCTGTTTCTCTCTTTCTTTCTCTCTCTCTCTCTCTCTCCTGCTCTCTCTTTCGCTCTATTTTCTTCTCTTTCGCTCTGTATCTATTGTACCCTCTCTCTTTCTCTCTTCTCTCTCGCTCTATCTCTATCTCTCTCTATATATCTTCTTCTCTTTCGCTCTGTATCTACTATACTCCCTCTATCTCTCTTTCATTCACACACTCTCTCTTTCTCTACATCGTTTTTTTCTCTCGTATTTATTTCTCAGTCTCTTTTTGTCTCACTCTCTCTCTCTCTCTCTCTCTCTCTCTCTCTCTCTATCTTAATTTCTTTTACTCACTCTGACTCATTCCTCTGCATTATTTTTCTGTCGTTCTCTCTCTCTCCTTCGCTCGCATCTTCCCCACACATCAAGTCAAGAAGATAATTCCATCCAATAAACTTGATCATCTCTCCCATTCACTACGAATCCATCCAGTTAGTTGTAATAGATAAATCCAATCTCTAAACTAGGCGTTACAAGCTTCAACACTCCAGCCAGACGACCAATAAAGCGAAACTCGGTTAAAGTCCAAATCAGATGAAGAAAAAGATTTCGTGGGCCCAACTCTTGAATTGAAGTTAACATTGGCGGTTAGGCGTTGCATGGGCGTGCTGTGGATGGGCGTGGCAAGGCGCCTGGCACTGAAGCACGCACATGCACAGCCAGAGAGGGAGAGCGAGAGCTAGAGAGAGCGAGAGCGAGCAAGGTAGACGTAAATCAGACAATTTGTATCCAGCGGTGAATATAATTGAAAAATGATTGGTTTACCATCAATGAAAATGATGATGACAACGCAGTGACAACACTCGGCATTGTTGTTGTTGTTGTTGTTGTTGTTGTTGTTGCTGCTGCTGCTGCTGTTACTGTGAATTGCTGTCAATGACACGCACCTGCAGCTGTGACTTCAATTGTTGGGTCAATCGGCCATTCAACACTCAAATCCAAAAGCCGACGAGCTCTTAATAAATAATACCTCAATATATAATCGCTTTGATGGGCATTTGGTATTTAAATGCACAACGAGTCACTTGTTGGGCGATTAGTGAGTCACGTATATGACTCTGAAGACATATAAGCAGAGGAGAGGGAACAAATGAGAGAGAGAGGAGTGAGAGAATGGGAGTGTGAGAGAGAGAGAGAGAGCGAGAGAATGATTGGCAAATAGCCTTTCAGTTGCTACAATTTATACTTAAGCTTAAGCCGATATATATCGATATATCTATATTGCTCAAAGAAGAATGCATGAATCTAGCTTACTTTCTCGATATCTGCCGCAATATTACTCAATGTCTCACAATTGCTGACTCCTTTACCAACACTGTAAAAAGCAGAACTTTTACAATATAGACCGAGGTATCTTTTCCTGTATGAAGCTTCCGTTTCTTATGTACTTTTAAACTATTTACTGGGCACGTAGGAAAGCTTAGCATATTTAATACGTTTTCTAACACTATTACAGATACTCTCTTCGAAATTGTAAGCTCTATTAGATAGTCTACACTTTTCGGCATTTTCAATACATTTGACTTGCGATTATTGCATTTACCAACACTGCAAACTGTTTATTAATCTAATAGAAATTTAGATGTTTCCCTTTTGTCAAACGATTTTTGCATTTGGTATATAATTTTTATGTTTAATTTTGTTGGATCCTCAAACTTTGCATATGGCTAACAATTTTCCAGTTTTGCGCTGGTCTACAGTGTCTATGAAACCGTTTACCAACACTGCCAGCTGTCAGCTGTCAGGCGTCAGCTACTCGAATAAAAATGCAGCACTTTGTTGTGGCAAATCTTTCACTTAGTAAAAATCTCACACACGCGCACACACATACACAGAGAGAGTGTGTGAGCGGTAGAAGGAAGGAGGGGGGGGGGGGGGCAACATTGTGCTGGCCGGGCCTTAATTGATTCTGGGCGGCATCGAGCCCCACTGGCCCCATCGCAATCTGTGTCAGGCTGCTATGCGTGGCAACTCGATTCGTTTGGCATTGGCGCACGTTCGCTCCAGGAATTTCTATTTCGCCTGCGCTGGACCGCAAGGGGCAACTTCTCCTGCTGCTTCTTCTTCCTTTTCTACTTCTTAGGGCACTTCGCATTATTGGCATTTAGAACTTATTAACATTAAATCGCTAGCGAGGGTGCCGAGGGGATGGCCTGGCCGAGGTCCTTGGCGCCTGTCCTGTCGCTGCGCAAATTGGAAATTCCTTCATTAATTCTAATAAGATTATTAGTTGTCGGCATCCGGCCGCAGCCAGCGAAATGGCAGCCAAAGCCACTGCCACTGCCATTGCCATTGCCAAAGCCCGACAACGTGCGGCCCGTTCATTATTTTGGCAGCAATAATCGAATAATTTGACCGAAGGTCGAACGACGCTCGTCCTCTGTATTTTGACACCTCGAAGTCAACAGCAATCAGCGATGACGCTCGGCGCACTGTCCGGGGCTTTTGTGGTTGCGGCTCGTGTGAAATTTAAATAAATAGATAGCAAAGCCAAAAACCCACCCCGTCCCATCCCCATACACCATCCCCCGTCCCCCACCCTCCGTGCGTGCTCGTTAAATCCAATAAGCATAAGTGTGCGCGGATGGTCCCGAAGGAGCTGCGACGAGTGCGAAATGAATGAAATTAGCGCACGTTAATCATAAACAAACTAAAGACCAAGCGGACCTCATCTAGGGTATGGGCCATGCGTGCGTACACCCTGTAATCCCCTTGGCCGGATGAGTCGATGAGCAACCCTTTGCTCGAGTGCCACAAGCACACAAACTTGAGCAAATTGCAACAGTTCTCACCAAAGCCAGGGACGGGTAATGCTATCTACGTTGGTGTATGCGTGTGTGTGTGTGTGCGTGTGTGTGTGGCTGCAACCTGCTGCGCTGACACGCGGCCACGAGCGACGCTCCTGCACTTGCCAATTTGTTGTTAACTACTCAACAGCGAAACCAGATCAACCAACGGACGGAAGGACGCACAGACCTGTCCGGCCCTACCCTGCCCTGCCCTGCCATAGAGCTTGCTCTCTGCAAACCTGATATGGACTACAACATAATGACAATTGCCAATGCGTATCCAGCTGTGAAAGCATGTGGCCAGCAAAGCCAAATGCCGGCCGAGCTTAGTGGCCTTGCCTTAGTCGAGGGTGCTTTGGCACAGCCACAGTCAAAGCATATATCTGTATATATAACGAAAAGGTACATAGAGAGAGATATGATATATATTATGTGTGCCTCGCATAGGCTGGTCAAAAAATCAATAAAATCAAACGATCAATAGATCTACAGATTGTAGACATATTTTTGGGATATACAGGGTTCTCCGGGTTCTCTCGAGTGACCCATCTGGCAGCCCTATACCTTTTGACAGAGACGGGCACAATACGCCGTAGAGGCTCAAGGCGGCCATTTGAGTGGTGTCATATTCAAAGAGTGATGCCAAGAAGTCTACTTGAACTAAATAATCTGATTATTATCGAAAACATCAACAAAATTGTATTTTTCATTGATTAAATGGGTCCGTCGAATATGGACACTTTGTAGGGTTGCCAGATGGGTCACTCCAATATGGATAACCCAGCATATAAATATAAAGTTAGATATATACATAGGTACTGATGATTGAGCTGAACAGAGTAGTTGAATGGATTGCATTCAGAGAACGAATGAGTTATCGATAACTCGATTATTAAGGTAGGAAAGTCGCTTCTGTATTAGCTGTAGTTAGTTAGTCTCAGGCTTGTAGCACCCTGAAGACATTCAGCGGTGTTCAATTTAGGATTTTACTTTGCACTTGTCACAACATTTAGTCGTCTTGTGGCTCAAGTACGACGTATCGGTAGCTATTCTCGCGGTAAGTTAGGCTCTTTATCCTTTGCCTCTACTGCACAACTTGAACTTGCCGTAGAGTAGCTGCCGACATCAGCAATCGATACCTATCGGATGTTTCTATTGAAATGCATATCTATAAAGCACTTAGATATCGAGCGATATATCATTTGAAAAGCAAAGACTCACTTTATCTCTCCAATTAAACGCCAATTACGGCAAATTAAATAGAATCTCAGCCGGACTGAGCCAAAGTCTGCGGCAAGTGGCCATGTCCACGATATCAAGGTCCAATGAGCTAGTAATCATTGTCAAATACGATTCACGTATTGCTCTCCGGTAATTGTTAATTGTTAATTGTTAATTGTGAATTGTTAATGCGTTTTTCTAAATTGAATTACTTAGCGAGCGCGAGAACAAACGAGCTGAAGGCTCATTTAGCCCCTTGACTCTGTGAAGTTTCAGTCTCAGCTCGATTGTAACCCTCCGCTGGCGCAACCCCCGCAACCCCCTCAACCCCCTCAACCCCTCGACCGTGCTTCACTTTACATTGCTTTGCTTTGCTTGGCTCTGCCTTAGGCCTCGTAATTAGAAAATCGCAAGCATTCATTAATCATGATGCATTTAAAATATCATTTCAAATTGTAATTAATAGTCCAATGGCAATGGCAATGGCTATGGCTATGGCAATGCCAATGTCAAACAAAGGTCATTAATATCGCCAGCCGATTCCAGTCTATAGTCTATATAGAAAACCAGTTGAACTCGCCGCTGGTTCCATTTACGGAGTCGCTGGTTCCTTGAGTGCTGCGACGCCCAAAGTCAAGCGATTGCGATTTCGTTTGGCTAAGTCGAAAGTTAAGACTGTTAACAGAGCGGGCGAGGCTGGTGTGTTTCAAATACCCTGTAATGCAAGTAGATCAAGTAATGAACTTGTCTTTTATAACATTTACTATGTTAAAGCACCCAAATCACAATTAGTTGTCTGATTAGAGTAAATGTGATTTGATGCTATACACATAGAAATATTCCTTTATGTATATAGGTATGCACATACCCTGTACAGCAATTTATTGAAATAACTGCTATATAAGATATAAGCCCCATTTGTGTATAAAACAGTTTGAAGCATGTTTAAAAATTGCTATACAAATAAAGTCTTAAGCTCTCGCGATCAGGGGGATCCGCATATGCGGATATATACACGATTTCCTGGACAAAAACATATTGCAATAAATAGAGCCAGACCATTTTTGCATTCATATTTTGTAAGCGCAAAGCTGTAAAAAGGGTTGGGCCAACAACAAAAATAAAGAAGAGTTAAAAAAAAAAAAGAAAAATAAATCCCACTGATGGAAAAACAAAAACAAAATATCGCGAACATTAAACTCATATGGAAGTTGAAATTGAAGTTCCAACTGCATTGTGCGTGTGGGGGTAGAGAAAAAGAGCTAGATAGAGAGAGAGAGTGAGGGAGAGAGAGAGAGGGAGAGAGAGATATGGTAAAAAAATGCCGCGAAATGCTTTGGCTGAATGTCAATTGAATATTGCATATAAAGTGGAACGGGTTGGCTCTAGAACACTGTTGTGCTGGAGGGGCGCAGAGACGGGGTGGGGCAGGGGCTGCACGTTGTCGTTATGAAATTTCCACACGCCTCAAATGCCTGACTGAGGGACGGAACGGACCGACTCGATGGCTATGGCTATGGCAATGGCTGCCTGTCGAGTTGATGAAGTAAACCAATAAAAGCCGCATGCCACACAAGCTGAAAGCCAGGCCAAATCCGTACACAGAACGAGGGAGTGAGAGAGAGAGAGAGAGAGAGAGAGGGAGCGTGGGAGGGAGAGGAAGGTAGATAGAGGAAGAAAGAGCAGGCTGTCGCTTGCAATCGAATGCAATACGCTGCACATGTTACCTGAAAGCAACACACACACACACACACGTACACAGAGAGAGAGAGCGAGAGAGAGCGATCCATGCCGTCCACCTGCCACCTCATGCTGCACGGGGCATGCTGCACGCAATTTGCACAATTTTGCAGCACGAGTGCGCAAATATTTGCACTGTGCCCAGAGGGCAGGCCCATTGAAAATCTTTGATTGGTTACCAATATTTTAATTATGGGCCACAGTTTGAGCCAACTGCCCCGGCGCCACCTGACGGTCCCTCCCGGCAGTTGAAACTGACCTTTGTTCGAGTGCAGTCGACCAGGAGCTCGCTTCAAATTGGTTTCACATTTAAGTTGTAAAAGTTTTTATGTGCTCAGCTTTATAGGAAATGTGAAAAGCTTTTAAGAGCATGTTAGGATTAATCAGAAGACCAAGCGAGCTTTCACAAGTATTTATTGCTACATTACAAAACAGCTTTAAGCGCAGCTTAGCTTTTCACATATTGAACTGGTGTTCGCTTAGTAAAAGCCTCATTTCTCAATTGTTCACTATGAAAGCTCATGAAAGCTTTCTTGACTTGAGCAAAAGCGTAGTTTATTTGATAAATACATTAAAAGTATGTTGTTTTATTATAGAAATTCGAAATTCGACGATCAAGCTAAATTTATATGTTAGCTTTGAGCTAATTTGCGGATTTTATAAGTATTTCATAATTTGTTATAATTAATTATATAATCTATATAAAATAATTTAATTAGAGAAATTTGATTATCAAGCTATATATATATCCAAGATTTAAGCTTATAACTCATTTAAAAACAATTTGAGCTTCAAGCTGACGTTTCAAGTGAAGGAAACTCAAGCTTTGATAAGCTTGCCCAAGAAAACTTTGATTATAAGTAGCTCGGCCTCAAGATAAATTATTTAGCCCAAGTCTTAAAGTTTTTCGAAACCAATGCATGATTTAGGTCTTCGTTTCAAGTGCTCAAAAATCTAATAAATGAATGATATGAGAAACAGCTTTGTACACATTTTGGATGTAGCCAAAGTCGCTTAAAGCTTTGCAAAGCTTCTATTTTCTAATCTAATCTGGAAGGAAGTTCAGCTCACATCATAAAGTTATTCGCTCAACAGCTTAAATATAATTTCAGAGTAAATACGAAACGAACTTTAAGTTAAATTCGAAAGCTCTTTGCGCTTTCCAATCTGCATTTAGTATTTAGTGAGATCCATTGTTATCTGAACTAATCCACATCTGAATGACGTTGAATTCAAAGCGCCCCCTTTGGACATTCATTCTCGTTCAATAAATCAAATGCATTTGCCCTTAGACAAGTGGGCGTGGCAGTGGACAGTGGGCAGTGGACAGTGGTTAGTGGTCAGTGAAGCGCATCCACACGATGGTGTGTCTGGCGAGCACTTGAGCGACTCGGGGCCAAGGCTCGAGACCCACCGAAAAGCTGGCCTTGAGCTGAGTCCGGGGCGACCCAAGTCGGGAAAAAAAGGGGCGTCTCGGAACGTTGCGGCCCATAAAAGTGAGCGTCGGCAAACCAAAGTTCAATAATAATAAATTTTCAATCAGCAAATTGACATCGTGATTCTCGACGTATTTGTGTGGGCGGTGGGTGTGGCATATGGTCAAGTAATCATTTAGCCAAAGCTGTTATCTATATTAAACTCATCTAACTGCCTAACCAGCCATCCAAAGAGTGCGAGAGAGAGAGAGAGAGAGAGAGAGAGAGTGAGAGAGAGTGAGACAGCTCGCATTTCGTTTATTTAATGGCAGATCAAATGATTTGATTTTCAGCATGAAAATTAAATAATTGAAAAAAAGAAAATCGTTTGCATTTAGCGCGTGCATCGCGTATTTAGTTACAAATCGAATTCATTTTGCGAGTTATTTGCGAATATTGCGGATTTATAGTTCTGAAACTGAGTTCTGATTTAGAGTAGCTGAGCTGGAGATCAGGAATTTTGGTTAATATTTAACTTGAAGATCAATTCAAATAGATTTAGCTACGACTAATGGACGATAAAGAAAGCCAAAAGTTTCGACTGGATAAATTGAAAGAGTTCTTGAATAAACCAAGAAGAAGCATAAATTTAACAAGTAGATAAATCTAAAACGCTTTTGATGCATATGAAGAGGGGTAAATTTAGCAAAAAGATAAAGGGAAAGAGGAAATACAAATTAGTTGGAGAATAAATTGAAGTTGTATTGGGATAGATATGAATGAATGAAAAGCTAAATAAAGGCCTAGGGCCTGATTCTAATTAAATTCCCAAGTTTGAAGAGCTTTTAATTTTATTTGATGGCAATTGAGAGTATAGAGGGCCTCCCACTCGAAGGCGTAGCAAATGGAAGAGATATTTCGATTAATATTCATTCATTTTCTTAAGCATTTCCCCCGCTTTTCTACATATTATGCAGCTGTTAAATTAGCGTTAACAAGCCAATTAGTTTGGCTGAAGTAAATCAAGACAAGAGGCTGTTTAAAGAAACTCTAACTTTACCTGAGTCAGCTCTAGACAGTGTGCTCGGCGAATCCAATTAGATTCCAGTTGGATTGCTTACACTAAGTCAGCTTAAGGGACCTAAAAAGCGACTAGGCACAGCAGGCAACCAATACTCACTCAGTCTCTCTCTCCCTATCTCTCCATCTCTCTCTCTCTCTCTCACTCACTCACACACATTGCTGCAGGGGCAACGAGTTTCCGTTTTGGGGCAAATTTATGGCATTTCCTATTTTGATTTCCGCACTCAAAATGGACGCCCGAATGAGGGACGACAGCTCGTTGGCTGCTATCATAATGAGAATTGAATTTGCATGGAAATGAACGTTGGCCAAATGGAGGGAGCGGCCAGAGGGGCGGGGCACGGCACTGCTTGTCGCATGTTGCATGCAGCAGCGCCAAATTGCAAAATGATATAATTCAATGAGAGTTGATTAAATTATCAGTGCTCGCAGCAGCTAGTAACGAAGCAGGGGCCCAGCACATAGGTGGCGGGGGAGGGGCGGCTGTGGGGAAAACGAGGGAGCCTAGGAGCTTTTGGTGACATGGCCAGCACGTATGCCGGCCCCACAGTAGCAGCAGCAAATTGGGTGTTGCTGCTGCTGCTGCTGCTGCTTCTGTTGTTGTTGTTGTTGCTGCTTTTGCTGTTGCTGTAGTTGTTGTTGTTGTTGCTTGTGTGCCTTGTTAATGAAATTTTCCGCTCCTTTGGCAGACGTTTGTTTACATGACACTGTGTGTGTGTGTGTGTGTGTGTGCTGCTGCTGCTCTTGCTATTTATTATTGCAAATTGTTGCTGCTGCTGCTGCTGCTGCTGCTGCGCCTTTTGTCTGTTGTTGCAACTGATGATGATGACGTTGACGTTGCATGATGAAATAACAAACCGGATTAATTTGATTTCGTTCGCCCCTTGTCGAGGCCCCATTTCAGGGCAATGGCAATGGCAATGGCAACGGCAAAGGTAAGGCGAGGCAAGGCTTTTGTGAGCTGCCCAGTTGGGCCACGCCCCAAAAACTCTTAAGTGCAGCTCGTGCTGCATGTGTCCCTCTCTCGCTCGCTCTCTACCTCTCTCTCTCCCTCCCTCCATGTGCCGCTGTGTGTGTAAATTAATTTATCAGTAGTTGGCAGCTACACCTGAGCCCATGCCCTGCTATGACCTGCCGTTCCATTCCGTTTCGTTCCGCTCATATCGTATCCTACAGCCAACTCGAACACCATCATCTCTCCAATTCCCATAAGTGTGCTTCACTTAACCAAACACTGCACTTCCACGCGCGTTGCAGCAAATATGACGGCATTTACAGACTAGCGAATACCCTGTAAATAATGCTCGTTAGACTAAGGTCCCTCTACTCGCTGATTCCAGCAACTGAAATGTTTTTTAATGAATTATTTAAGTCATGAGCACATTGACACATGTCTCCTTAGTGTTTAGCCTGCTGTTCCATTCCAATCGTTCCTTTTACAGTATTCTTATGTTGTAAAATCAAAGCCTAGACTATTCCTATCATTAAGCCGCCTAACAGCTAGGATCTGCCGCATAAAATGCTCGTCTGCCTCACTGTTTCATTCCATTCGTTCCATCCAATGATTATGATTGTGAATAGGCTTTGCTTATTATTAAGTACTTCACTTCTCCCCAGTGTTTACGGCACATTTCGTCCGTTGTTCCATTCAGTTTCGTTCCACTCCACAATCAGTCCGGGCAACTGGCCAAAAATGCGGCTTTTCAGCCACTAAATTTACTGGGCTGCAACGAAGCGCACTGAGTGGCTGCCAGCCATTCGCTGGGCGCTGCCAATTTCTCAAATGCCCGAAAATATGAGCCAAGTTGTCAGTTGTAAGAACCTACCCCCCCCCCCTCCCCCTCGACCCGTGCACACCTCAATAAATCATGAGATATATAGAAATATTCTTTCTACTTTGAATGCGTAGGCATCCACTGGCCAAACCTCTGGCGGCAGCTAGAGCGAAACCACTTTATCTTCGTTTACAGTAGCTGACGCCACCCTCTTCCCTCAGCCCCTGCCCCCTGCCCCCTGCTCCAGCTACCGCCTGCCTGGTGCCCTTTGCCCTTTTGCTGGGATTTGTTCAATCGCTCAGCTTTCGTGCCCGTCTCTGGTTCAATTTTTCCTCTCTGTTTTCATTTCGCCTTGTCTTTGGCCCTTGCCAAAAAGAATTTCAGCAAAAATGTCGCCACATTGCTTTCGCAGCCTTTACCAACACTGGCTGCGGCTCTGCCCCACCCCGCTGCGTGCATGCCAACCTATTTTGCATATTTTGCTTTTTATTATAAATTTTCATTCTGCTTTCCTCCACTTGCCAGCCACTTCTGTCGCGTCGATTTCACTTTGCTGGGCAATCTCTAGTGCGAGAGCACCAACCACCCACCCCCTTCCACCCCCAACCCCTAGCCTTGCCCACTTTCTAGTGCGCTGCGTCTCGCACATGACTAATAGCAGAACTAAACGATTTGATGGACCAGAAAAATGATGACTTCTTTTTGGGTACATCGAGCGAGCTGGCCCCGAGGGGTGGGGGGGTTAGGGGTTGGCCTGACTTCCTGCGAGGGTTGCTAAGTCAGAGTTAAATCCTTTGCTTTGACTCTGCATATAGTATATAAAAAGAGATAGTGAGAGGCAGAGGCTGAGGCAGTTGGGAGAGTGGGGGAGAGTGTGCGTGTTTGCGTGTGGCAAATCCTTTTATTGTGACAGTTGTTGTTGTCGCCCTTCTGTGATCAACATTTAATGTTTTCTTATTATTATTGTCAGGCTCTGCATGAAAATCGGTTTAATGTTTCGGAAGATAATCTAATTTGGTCACTTATATGCGAATATGTATATTATTTGCTATTATGTGTGTGAACACAGTGCGCGCTCTCTCCCTCCCTCCCTCTCTCTCTCTGTCTCTGTCTCTGGCTTGCCCTGGCTCCTTTCTGAGAGCCTTTACGGTCCGAGCGTGTATTAGCATTTCGAATAGATTCCATTTACATTTTTTCAATTCCAACGAGTTTTTTATTTAATAATTCGCAATTTGCATCGCATTTAGCAGCAGGAGGAGCAGCTGCAGCACAGGGAGGCGCCACTCGACCCCAGATGAGCCAAACGGCCAATGACCAAACGATTCAAATGGCTCCAAAGCGTAGCCTATGCCATATGGCGCTATTACTAGACCCGATATTTAAAACCAGTTAACAGAGCAATGGGGTCAAACAGTCGCCTGCCAAGGAGTCGATGGACCTTGGCGCATTAAATGGACTTGGAAGAGCTTGCATACACATATCTGCTCAAATATCATTTGGCGCACCTTCACACAAGTACATAAGTACAGGGTATCCAAGGACTATTGCATTTAAATACAGGGTATTTGAAATTGGCTTAGTGTTAAGCTTAAGACAGATTCCAGATAAAACAAGAAATTGACAAATATAATAATTGAAAATAAATAAAACAAAAAATTAAATAAATAAATATAATAATTAATTTAAAAATATAAAAATTAATAAATATAATAAATTCATTAATTTAAAAATAAAAATTATATAATAAGTTTACAAAAAAAAGAGCAAAGATTTAGTTAATTTAAAAATGAAAATAATAAGCAATTTAAAAATTAAAAATAAATCAATAAATATAGTAATTTATTTAAAAATAAAAAATAAAAATAAAAAAAAATTAATTTAAAATAAAAAAAATATATAATAAGTATACAAAAAAAAGAAAGAAAATTTTAAATCATTCAAAAGTAAAAATAAATAAGTAAACAAAAATAAAATAAATATATAAATTTACATACAAACAAAAGAAGAGCTTAGTTCATGAATTATAAAAAGATAAATAAAATTTAATTTAATTTAATTTCCAAAAAAACAGATGAGCTTACTGCATATAAATACTTGTTATGTTGCGGTAAATAGTTAAGTCTCAGTCTATTGTGAGAGTGCCTCGTATACCTTAGTCTAAACGATGCCGAATTCCTCTCTGATTTATCGCAATTGATATATCTCATTTATATATCGTGAACTTATGGGTGCTTAGAGTGAAAATGTCTGTAACCGGAGCTGAGCTGAGCTGAACATCTATAACATACTCCCCTATACCAACTGTAGTATGAGGCTTTGTCATTCGCCCTTCATTTGCTTTATGAAGATTTTCAAATCGAATAAGTTTAGGAAGTTTTCGATAAAAGAAGCTGTTTGGCATATAGCCATTGGCAAATACATTTGGACATTAACTTGATTAATTCGAAACTCGTACACCTGAGCAGGGTCGGGGTATTTCCTAGTTGAGCACACGCCCACATTGGAACACTCTTACTCCTCTTGAAATGAAGATAAAATAGAGCATATTCCACATGAAGAAAATATCAAAATTTTACCTTAAGTCTTACATAAGTTGTTTTTCTGCCTATAAATTATATATTCTGTTTGATTTCAAATCAAAATCGAAAAGTGTCTAAGCTAATCGAAATCCAATAAATAACATTTCTTTATAATTAACCTAATACCTTGAATTTTCTGTTTCGGCTCTGCAGGTTTGGTTCCAGAATCGTCGCGCCAAATGGCGCAAGACCGAAAAGGTCTGGGGCGGCAGTACGATAATGGCCGAGTATGGTCTGTATGGAGCCATGGTCCGGCACTCGCTGCCATTGCCGGAGACGATACTGAAGTCGGCCAAGGACAACGATGCGGTGGCGCCCTGGCTACTAGGTATGGAACAGAAATGTAAATGCAACAATCATATCGAACTATCTTAACTAAACAAGTCCTGTATGTGCTTACCCACGCCCCCGTCCCCGCCCCGGTTCATGTCCCTGGCCATGGCCCTTCAGTTGATAAGTCGACGGAATTAATTGAATTTTGAGCGAGACAAAGGGCAGCAGCTCGGGGATTATAAAATGAGATACACGTAACGCTGAACTTCAGATGTCCTTCAATCGGAATTGTGAGCATATTTGGCGTGCATGCCCTGCCAGACAGGACGCATCTTTGTGCCTTCCCCCGACTGCCCCCCGTCCTCCTCAGCTACGGCCCTTTATTTGTCGTCATATGTTGCGCGCATTTCTTTGGCTGCCTCGAAATGACTTTGCGGATTAGCGAGGCGCACTGAGAGCGGGGGTTGCGGGCTTACAGAGGCCGGGGGGTGTGGGGTGTTCGTGGGGGGAGGGAGGTTGGCAGTCAGGCGCCCTTAACAAGTGCTTGTCGGTGGTTGGCATTGGTTTGACTTGCGTTTTGGCCTTTTATTTGTTAATAATCGCTTAATAAATGCAAAATGCATACGCTGAGGGTGCGTCGGGCTAGGGCTAGGGCTAGGGGTTGGGGTTAGGATTGGAGTTGGGGTCAGTGTCGGAGTCGGGGTTGCTGCTTTAATTTGGCATTTATCGTTTATCTATTCGCATTGTGAGAACTGCAGGTTTTATTGGCACTTGTGCTGTTGTCCTCATCCGCAACCCGCCATCCACCCATCACCCCTCGCCCCTCGCCGCGGACAACCCTTAGCTCTGTTAATGCTTTGGGTGTTTCGCAAATTAATTCCCAAGCAGCAACGGGACCGGGCCGCGCCTTAAGTGGCTTAACAGCTCAGCTTTGAGGTTATTCTATTTGCCTTCCCATTTTGCCCTTTCATTTTCCACTTTTTTTTTTTTAATTAAGTATGTGTATGTCAAATTAGTTGGCAATTGATGCGAGGCCAACCAGTTAATATGCTCGAAATGCTGACAGCCAAAGGCTGATCGGATAACAATACTCTCTGCGTATTCCACGAGGGATTTGCATTTGCCAGAGTCAGAGTCAGCTCTCATCCATATGCTGCATGGGCGAAACTCGAACCATCTGTTAAGTCCGTCCAGCTACTCCTGCTCTAAGTCCTACGTCTCAGAATGACACCCGCTTAGAGCTAGTGGGGAAAGTTTAGAGCTTCCTTAGACAAATGATAACTTAATGTTGTTGATCCGCTTTAAGTTATCCTTAGTCTAAGGAAGCTCTAACAAACTGTATTGACAGCTCTTATAGATCACCCGAAGTTACACTTAAAGCTCTTAGCGCACTTATCCCGATTGTAGCTCTAGGCTTTTACTTTGCTAACAAAAAGAAATGCCGCAAATGCAGCACTAATTGAGCTTTAAGCACTATCTAAAAGCTCGATATTGTAGCCTTCTTATAGATTACTATAAAAGCCTTAAATGCAATAAATATCATAAGCTTTAACTAACTACCTTTATGGCTTTATCGACCATCTAGGGCTCTTATGGCTTTAATCAACATATATCTCTAACAGTTTGAAATGAAAAGCTCTCTTCACACTTTGATCACTGGTGCTGGCAATCAAAGCTTTTATATCGCTCTACAAACGTTAAGTACGCTCCGTCTCGCAAGCCTAACGATCCTGATATGCTTCAAGCCTAAGTCTACACCTTTATGTTTCACATTCTTTTATTAAATATATCTTTAATTTTCCTGAATTTCGTTTAACAAAAAGGTCAAGAATCTAGTATGATCTAATAAATAGTTGATCTTTTCAATTAATTTAAGCTTTGCTTTCCACTTGGTTCGAAAAGTTTTATGCACAACTGTACTCTAAATAAATAAATTACTTTTGAAAATAGACTTTCCAGCGTAGCACTGAGATAACTCCAACTTTGGTCTGCTTTATAATTCAGTGAAAGCTTTTGAAAACGATTAAAAGTGCACAAAAGCTCGCGGAAGCTCATGAAAGTTCAATACATAACGCTTTTATGCCCCACTCCAGCACGCACTCTTAGTTTTTTAAACACTTCTAACTAAACAGATACTAAAAATCTTCATCTAACTATCTCTCTCCCTCTTGCTCCCTCTCTCTCTCTCTCTCTCTCTCTCTCTCTCTCTCTCTCTCTCTCTATCTATCTCTCTAACAGGCATGCATCGGAAATCGATTGAGGCGCAATCCACGCTCAAGGACGACTCCGGCGTCAGCGACCATGAAGATTCGGCCGGCTCCAAGTCCGTTCACTCAGATGAGTTGCGTTCGCACTCGCGCGCGCTCAGCTCGTCGACCGAGTCCCTGAATGTGGTCAGTCCGGCGCCGAGCAGCTGCCCGACGAACGCCTCCACTGCGCCACCCACGTCGACGACGCCGCACGGCAGCAGCGGCTATGCGGCTGCCTCGTCGGCGGCGACCACGCCTACGGGCGCCACCACCAACAGCTCTGGCTCACCGCACATTGAGCTCAGCTCGCCATCGCCCTCGCAGCAGCAGCAACAGCAGCAGCAGCAACACCAACAGGCGCAACACCAACAGCAGCAGCAGCAGCAGCTGCAGCAGCAACAGTTGCTGCAACAGCAGCCGCCGCCGCCCGCCCAGCTTTATGCCGTTGCCACGCCCAGCTACCATCCGCTGCTGGATGCGGCGAATGCAGCAGGCGCTGGCGCCGCTGCCTCCAGCAAGGATTTCCACTTGATAATGAACACAGCCGTGGCAGCAGCTGCAGCAGCAGCTCAGCACCAGCAACAGCAGCAGCAACAGCAACAGCAGCAGCAGCAGCAGCAACTGCATGCACATCATTTGTCGGCAGCAGCAGCTGCTGCAGCGCTCATGGAGCATGATCCGGATGCGTTTAGGTGAGCAATGGAGCACAGCTTGGTGCTCTGCAATCTCTACAATCTCTCCAATCTCCAATCTCTAATTTCTTATCTCTCTTATCTAATCTTGCTCTCAGAAACAATTCGATTGCCTGTCTGCGCGCCAAGGCGCAGGAGCACCAGGCGCGGCTGCTCAACAACGGCGGACTTTTTCTGCAGGTGCGCAGCTTTGCCCAGGCTCAGGCGCAGGCGCAGTGTGATATGCTCAAGGAGCGCAGCAGCAGCAGCAACAACAGCAGCAGCAACAACAACAACAACAACAACAGCGCCTATCAAATGCTGCAACTGCAGCAGTCGGTGGCAACAGCCGTCGCGCCCATCAAAATGGAGCTAACGTCAGTGGGCGGCGGCGGCAGCCACGCCCACAGCGAAAACGTCTGACATGCGGCAGCGACAGCGGCGTTGCCAGATCGCTTTCAGCAGCACTTTTAGCTCCACAACAAAGCAAATCAATCCAAAAATAATATACATATAAATATATATATATAAGAAACCACAATTTTTTTTCTAGATTTAAACTATTTATTCGCCATACTTAATCAAAATAAAAGGAAATCAATTATTGTCATGTGTAATCCATATATGATATGATAAATGCGTAAATTTCGTTTAGCTCCTAAGGGTCAGAAATGTAATATTTTTTAATAAACGCATTATCCACACACAAGCAATATTCCCATTCATTTTCCAATATGAAAATTTTACAGCTGGCAGAATAACCGTTAATGACAATGGTATAACTGGCAGAACGGCCGTTAAAGCCGTTAAGGCCAGTGCTGCCAGCTCTTGTAAAGCATTTGGCAGCGCTACTAGCTGTTATACGTAGCTGCACCGACAGCTAGATGGCGCTAGTTTGCAAGCAAACGCTGCAAAGCGGCGTGCCACAGCAGACAGCTTTTGTTAGGCACGATGCAGAAATGACAAAAATGACATTAATAAATTATCAAATATTAAAACAGAGCTAATGAAGTTCATACAGTATTCTCTTTAATTGACGAATGAAATATTAAGGACGATCATTGTCGCGCGCCTTGTGTCGTAGTATTTTCGCCGCAGAGGATTAGTACAGTGGAGCACTGAATTTTCAGATATACATATATAGGAATAGATTTGAATTTAGGTAAACGTAAAATTGGCAGTCCGAAATTAATTTGATAGACACGCAGCCAGAACACATGCCCACTCGTCCAATTATAAATATACTCTCACAGCCAATCGCCTGAACTCTCTCGCTGGCGACTCGCTCGTCTCTCGTTCGTCTCTCGTTCGTGTCTCTCTCTCTCTCTCTCACTCGTTCATGATCAAGCGGAGGAACCTGCTGTAACAAATGCGTTTGTGATCATCTGTCATGCCGCAGGCGAGAGAAACCAGCTCGGAGAGGGTGAACGTTTCACCGCTCTCATTGAGCAAGTCTATCATTGTCTCGTTGGTCACATAGCCCGTGTCCTCCCAGTCGATTTCACGCAGCGCTCGTATGAAGTCGTCGCGCTTCTGCATGTTTATGCGGTAGGCGCACTTGCCGAGGGCCGACAGATACATGCGCACCTGCTTCAGCTTGATGGGGGACTCGGTATCAATGGGGAAGATGGTATGCATTAGGTCCACATAGTTGACATCGCCGCCCCCATCCGTCATGGTGTCGAGCAGGGTGCTCGCCTCCGCGTCGGTGAGTCGCTGGCCCACGGTGGTCAGGATGCGGCGCAGTTGTTTAGCGGGCATCTTGCCCGTTCTAGTGATGTCGTAGCAGCTCAGGCCCTTGATCATCATCTCGCAATCGGGCACTGGATCCACCCTTAACATCTCACAGTAGACGGCCAGGACCAGCTCGAAGCTGGCGCTGGTCGCTGGCTGCACCTGCGGGAAGCACAGCAGACGTTGCACTAGGCTCGCTTTCATAGTCGGCTCCTCGAAGTTGGCGCCCATCGCGCGCAGGCACTCGCCCACCTTCAGGATGTCAATGGTGCAGATGTCCGGTGGACGTACGAACAGCCGATACGTCTCCCACAGCTTCTGCACGTGCGGCAGCTTGTTTATAATCTCAGAGCAGGGCCAGAATTGGCCAATCTTAAAGAGCGGCGAAGACATACGACCTTCAAAAGCCGCTGCCCTTGGACTTAAAGAATTGAATCTCTCAGCGGGCATATTTTTGGGCGGACCAATAGCTACAAAAGCGGATGCACCAGTATTATAACCACCGGATACACGGCCATATTCCGATTCAGCGGATGCGCCATTAATTGTAGCTACGCTCGCAGATGTAGTTTCACTCGGAGCTGTAGCCTCGGTGCGAGCCACGTCTTGGTCTGAACGACCGTCCGAGCTTTGCTCAGACGCAGAGTTCTCCATTTGAAAAATATGCACTTTTTGCTTTATATATATATTTATATATATAGTTTAGTACACTTTTTGCTTTTGCGTTTTGTGGCGTGAAATTTAATTTTTGGTTTTTTGTGTGGTTTTTATATATTTTTCGACAAATTTTATTTTATTTATTTATTTTTTTTTTTTCAAACTTTTAAATAACAATTTTGATGCCTGCCCAAAACTAGAATGAGCCTAGAGCTCAACTGCTCTAGCTCACATCGTCGGGTTGTCAGTCGATGCCTACTAGGCGCTACAAAATTTGACTCGAAGGGAAGCCAAGTTTGAACCACTTTGTTTCAGATTCGAGTACCATTTTTTGTGGGCATCTAGTACGCCTTTGAGTTGTGATATTCGAATTCGAATTCGAATTCAAGTAAATTCAATAAATCGAATTCGATATCGACAAATTGAGACAAACTGCAATCAATTAACAATACATATCATGGAATTGTAGAGCTCTGCATAATTCGATTTCGAATTCAAGCTCCAATTTAAGATATCCAATAGACTTGAATGCTAATAGGATTATCTTTATCAAATAGTGCAATACTTCAATAAATATTATAACCAAAATATACAAAAAATATTTGGTGGAATTTTTAATTAGATTGAATTGAATACATAACATTTCCACCTGAAAAAATAAACAAAATGCAAAATAATCTTAACATTGAGAGTGGAAATGAAATTTTATATCGAATTTGAGTTGGGAATCTAGTTTGATTTGAAACAAAGAAATTCCATAAATCTCAATTAATATTGGAATAAACTATAGAATATAGTGATACGATTATAGCTCGAAAAATATATGGTCTAGCATAGTGGGTCAAGAAACATTGAGATATTTTAACAAAATGTTTAGATAAAAAAGTTTTTTTTTTTGGGAAAATTTCAAGATAATGATTACCCTAGATAAGATATAGATATCGAAAACAGTCAATCCGTTGAATCCGTCTATACACTGGCCTTCTACACAATAGGATAATAATAATTGAAACAATCGATTGGCTCGAGTTAAGATTCATAATTTGTGATACGTTTCATTGATTTGAACTTATGACTAATACAATATAATATAAGCCTAAATATATAATATAAATATATAAATATTTCCTTTTCGATATCGTTTTATTGGCCTAACCACATTTGAAAATATGTTTCCATAAGATTTTGCTGTTAAATTCGTACGTTAATCCTTACATCACTCAAAAGAATAATCAAAACTTATTTGAAATGTGTGTGTATAAATAGTATCGTTTGGTATGCTCTACATATATAATATATATAGACAAATATATACATATATATGTGGAAGGCTAGTTAATACATGTATATATAATGCTATTTAGAGTCTAAGTTTTTGGTGAATGCATCGAGAATGCGGCAAAATGTTTTCGTCTTTCCACAAATAAATAAACGCTTGGCTAAAATATTAAAACTAATTAAGGACTCCAATCAGAGAGAGAGATGGACCGAGTTATGGATAAGACAGAGACAGCGAAAATGGAAGTGAAAGAGCGAGATGCAGCTTATTGCTTTCTCAAGCTGGAGGCAAAGATTTTCTCGCAGTGCGTGATCAGCGAGGAGAGCATAAAGATCTCCTCCGTGAGATTCGTCATATGCTGCGGCGTGGCAATCAGCGTGGGCGCAAACACAGTTGCCAAATTGTGTTCATTCATCTTGTTGACGGCATAGTGGGAAGCGACGCTGCAATGGTAAAGCCAGATAATTTGATATCAAATATGGACTATGGACACCGGACAGGATTCGATTTACCGCTTCAGATGCTCCAGCATATATTGCAGGCAATTGAAATGCGCTGGTGGCAGGCGACGCACGGCCTCCGACATCAGCTGGAGCTGCTCCGCGGGCGATGCGATGCCTGTGGGAAGGGACATTCGAGTAAATTCCAATTACTCAATTACAAGTCAATCGCTGGCTACTCACGGGCTGCAGACATGAAGCTGGGATAGGCCTGGAACGTGATCAGCGGCACGGGCAGCAGGCGCAGATAGAGCTTCAAGGTGCCCGCAATGACATTGACATTGCCATATGCGGCCTCGGACATGTCCGTCTTCTCGCCATCGCGGTCCAGGGCCAGCTTGAGTGCATCGATCTCATCGGCAAAGCCGGAGACGCGATAGATGCCCTCTTGGAGCATGCCACGCGCTTCCACCTCCTCCACACAGCGACGCACCACGAACGGGATGTTGCATTGATGCAGCTGCACCATGGTGGTCAGATCGGTGCCAAACACACCCCGTATGCACTTCAGATCGGGCACACACTTCGGAGGCACCAGCTCCGAGCATTTATTGTGCGCCATGAAGCCGCATGCATCGCATTTGACGCCCTGCGCCGTGAAGCCCCACAGGAAGTTGGCACAAAACTCGCACCAGTTCAGACCCTTAAACGTGTGCACCTTGAAGTTGTGCGGCTTCTCATATACCAGCGGCATGGGATCCTGTTGTGGCTGCAACTGCTGCTGCTGCTGGTGCTGTTGGTCCTGCTGCGGCTGTGGCGGTCTGTCCTGAACTGGGGGGACTGAGGCAGCTGCATCGGATGTGTCCACACTGGCTGATTTGCCCAGCTCATTGGAGAGCGCGCGCAGTTTGCGACGATTCAGAGTCATGTACGGACTCTGTTGGTAACAGTTTTTGGTTTGCTGATTGATCTGCTGTATAATGGGGCTGGCATATAGTTGCATATGGAAGTTAATTAGGCCATCGGCGACCATCTCGTGCACCGTCTCATAATGTTTGTCTTGTTCGCGCAAATGATGCCCGCTGCCCGGCTTGTGGAAGACCTTGAAGTGTTTGCAGCGTTTGTTGAAGCGCACGCTCAGCGTATAGTAGCCATCCGTTTTGGGGCTGCGCCGCACCAGGTAGCTGCCATCGGGGGCATTTGCCAGCAGCTGTTCCGCCTCCAGGTGTCCCATCACGCCATGATATTCGCTTCCATAGAGACGCACCGCTTGGCTGTTGTCTTCGACGGCGTCGGCGGTGCTGTTGGCTGGCGGCAGAGGTAAGGTGCGCTGGCAGCGCACAGGATGTGGTGCTGGTGCGTCCAGTTGTATTTTATACACTGCAGTCGAGTGCACTCTATCAGTAGATGGCATAGATGCAACAAAATATTACTTACATTCAGGCTTCCAAACCTTTTGCACTGGCGAACTGGGTTCGCCACCTCCTGGCAATGTGGCTACTACGCCAGCTGCTTTTGGCATGGCTTAAAAAGCAAGCGCAAATAAACAAAAATAAAACAACGCTAGGCGCTAATTAAGGAAAACCAGTTAAGCACCGCTTCAAATTAATAAAGCTCAAATTGAACACAACATATTTGCTTTTGTTTATTTCTATACTGTGGCTCGGCCAGTGTGCCCGGCAGACGGCGATTGTAAAAATACCATTAAAATACCGCAGCTTCACTAGGGGACTCCTTGGTCAAGTCAACACCTTGACAACTCATTGATTTAATTTTGTTTAATAGATTATAATATCAATTACTCACAAGAGCCAAACATAAATGGTTTGTCATTTCCTCTGTACGCATTAATCATCAATCCATTAAGTACAATTGGACATGCAATATTAATGCTTGAGTTGCTTATTCAAGTTTAGCGCTTAAAGCTGACATAAAGCTAAATGCTATAGCCTTGTACTTTCAATTTTCGTTAATTTAAAATATTGCAAATAATTTAAGTAAAATGCAGGTTATATTTATGTTTCATATGTTTTTTAATAACTTTAAGTACGTTTCCTTTGTAAAAAGATCTACTTTCATTCGTTTCAATTATTAAATATATATTATTATTAAATTATTCAAAAAAAAGTAAAACACGTAAAAATTTGAAATGCGTATTAAGTTCAATTATACGCTTCTCTCTCTAATGTATATACATATATATATGCCTATATATATACATAGATATCAAAATCATTAATTAGCAATACTTGTTACGATACTCGTTAAAGACTTGAGTTCCATTACGGATCTATATATGTGTGTTGTGTGTGTATGTGTGTTGAGTGTATATTTGAATGTGTGTGTGTGTAAAGAAATAAAAATAAGTTTTTGTTTTGAATAAGAAAATCGAACAGTTTAGTATAATACGATGCGACCTCTCCGAGGATGCGCTTTACCCTGCCTGAAACAATGGTTAGTTTTGTGTGCTGTATGTAGGTCGTCTCTTAGTCGTCATCGATGTTGTTGTTGTTTTATATGGAATCATATCAATTTGCCGCGAAATGCAAGAATATACAAAAATATACAAATATAAGAGAGAAATTAACTTGGAATATTGGAATTGGACTTTTGGCGGAATGAACGGCTAGCTAATAACATGGCAGGTGAGTGTTCCTACTCTACATCTATTTTTTCATCTTGCTGTTGTTGATGTCTTTCTTCTTCTTCTTCTTCTTTTCTTGCACTGCCTGTCAATCGACGGCAATGGTTTAACCGCTCATGACCATGCGGACGAACTCCTCATAGTTGATGTTGCCCTGCTGATCCTCCATGTTGGCCAGCAGCTGTTCAACCTCCTCGTCGGTGAGCTTCTCGCCGAGCGTGGTCAAAAGGTGGCGCAGCTCAGCGGACGATATGTAGCCACTAGCATCCTTATCGAAATGACGCAAGCCCTCAATGAAATCGTCGGCTGTGTCGCCAGAGCGCGCCTTCGATATGGCCTGATAGATGGGGAGAAAGACCTCGAACGAGATGCGCTCGTCCGGCTTCAGCTGATGGGTGCACTTCTTCACATCCGATTCGGTGGGATTCTGGCCCAATGCACGCAAGCACTCGCCCACCTGGCTCAGCTGAATCTTGCCATCGCCGCGATTATCGAATAGATTGAAGGCCTCCTGGAATTCTGCAAAAGGACAAATCAAATAAGATCGAGATACAAGAATATAGAGATAAGAGTTATGCAATATATATATAATTGCAACCTTCGAGCGTGGTAAAGGTGGGCTTCACGTGTGCCGTGTAATAGTACATGTTCTCCAGTGATCTTGGGTCTCAATTAATTAAAAATATCTCAACTGTTTGCCTGGCTGCACTGCCTGCTACTGAGTCGATGCTGCAACAGATTGCGCAGCATGCGGCTGCGGCAGCAGAGGTTGTTGCTGTGCTCATTGATACCCTGCCAAAGGTTACCTTATGGATATCTTACAGTGTGCAACATATACAGCAGTTATAGATATATTCCTGGATTAGTTGTATGTGGACTCCAGCTCATTCTTGACTATCATCCTGTATAAATACTGGATTGATGTCAGTTTCGGATAGATCCTCAAAGAATACAAGCTCGACTTTAGTCTCTGTTCTTTGTCTACAACTAGTCAAATTATCAAATATATATAGCCGCCATATGCAACAGTTGGTGGCTTCTCAAATTCCAGATGCCTGAAAAGTATTTGCCTCAGCTAAAGATATATATATGCATATATATATATATATTTCTACTAGGGCATTTGCTCTTCGTTATGCCGCAGCTCAATTTTCGCTCATTTGTTGTTGTTGTTAGCCGGCCAAAAATGGCATTAAATACAACAGAATTTTGCCCATTTTAGGCAATCGTCGAGTGGCAGCAGCAACGATGCGTCGTGCCCGACGTTCAGGTAAATCAATACGTGCAATGCGGTCAGCTGACGTCACTGCATCAACAACAACAACAGCAACAGCAACATCATCAACAACAACAACAACTTATCGCTGTGCGACAAGCAATTGAGTAGATTTTGATTAAGTTATCAGAATGGCGAAAAACTTTAACAGCGTATTGCGTAAAGTAAAAATCCAATGTTGGGCGGGAAGGTGTCGGAGGCGGCGGGGCGTGTCCAGGGCCATGCGGCGCGTGTTGACCCACAAAAGGCGCCATAAATGGCAGCCACCGCGGCCAACATGGATATGGCCAAAAAAGTTGAATGTTTGTGTTTCAACGTTGAATGTTCAATGCAAGCGACGGCAGATGCAGTGGCAGCTGTGGCAGTCGCAGCTGAGACGAGCTCGAGGCAGTTTGCGCCGTTGTCCTGGCAGAGCAGACAGTCGGTCAGTCCATTAAATCGGCCATTCTGTCAGTCAATCATCTCCTTCAAGATGTCATTTAACTGTAAATCGTTATTGCTTTTGCGCGTTCGTTGTGTGAGTCATTGACGCGATCGTATGGCTGCTTTCGTTGGCCGCTTTATGTGTTTATTTTATCAATGATTCATGCGCCGCATATGAAGATGTGTAGCACATACACATACAAAGACACACGCATACGCAAGCATACTCAGACACAAAGAGACATGTTGACAACGTACACACAAATACTTATGTTTTGTGGTTTTTTTCTTTGCCGATTTCGCTGCTTGCCAAGCTTTGAGTTGGCACTTTGAACTTCTGCGCCCATTTCCAAACCAACACCCACTTACACACACGCATTCCACAGCATTGGGGCACACACACACACATACACATGCATACCAATACTCACCAGCCAACTGATCCTCGGTGTATGCTGCCTGTAAATAAAAATATAAAAAGACAATTGTTAAAACAAACGAAATATATTATTTGATGTCTAGATAATATCAACAGCTGTGCCAACTTACCATATTGATTAAAAATGTAGGTAAAACACAACACAAAACACGGATTAAATGAATGCCTAATGCACTTAAACGAAATTATTTATTGGTGATGGTCACCAGTACTGCCAAAATAATCGGAAATGTTATCGATGATATCGGACTGCCAACATAGGTGCTATGCCAATGCGCCTTAACAGCACTGAACGAATTTACCAACACAACTAATTTTGGTTCGAATTACAAATATTAATTTTAATTTAATTTTTTGTTCTTTTTCGAATGTTACATGTTAAAAAACTACTTAAATTTACATTGCTGTATGCAGTATTAGCTGATTTTCGCCGGAAAGATTTTTTTTTGCAGATTTGACATTGAAATTTTAAAACTGAATTCTTACGATTTAGATTCAAAAAGCTAACTTTACAAATATATCAAAGCCGTAGCTGTCTTTGAACGTTTTTTTTTCTGAATAACTTTGGCTTTCTGAAGTTGCTTTATATATATAGCAATTTCTCTTCACAAGCTATTTAAATTATTAAAAGATAAAACATAAAAAAATCACTCACAAATGATGGGTAAAAAGATCCGTCTATGATTAAATTGTTTTTATTTTAAATTTACATTCCTTGCACGCTTTGTTGCTCTAGTTTCTGGTGTGAAAGTTGACTGTGTGTGTGTGTCGATTCGTACTTAAATATAGTTTTCCATTGTGGTAAAGGTATAAAAATCAAAGGATTTTCATAGAATTTGTGTTTTTGTTTTTTAAGTGGCCAATACATTAGCTAATAAATATTTAAATATACATAATTGCAATCATTTAGTTGCAATTGTAACTTAGAATGTTCCATTTCTGCTGAATCGCTTTTTTAGATGACTTTTTTATATTAAAAAAAAAGGGTCAATTAAAAGTAGTTTTAAAGTAGGATTATTAAAGAAATGTGTATGTGTGATTTTATGTGTGTGTTGCTGTTGCAAGACACCATCCGCACCCTATGTGTCGGACTTCCAGAGCTTGATGGTCTTGTCGTTCTCCAACGCGGCCGATGCAATGATATTTTCTGTGGGATGGCAGGCGGTGCAGAGGACGGTGTCCGTGTGTCCTTGCAACTTTTGTACTACCTCTTTGCTTTGAAGATTCCATATGTAGACCATGTTGTCCTCGCTGCCGCTAACGATCCACTGCATAAATAAAAATATATAATGAAATGTTGCAATTGAATTCAGATTTCACGAGCTGCCCACCTTGCCGCCAGTTACAGAGAAATTGGCAAATATGCAATACTTCTCGTTCTTGTGACCCGTGTAGGTCTTCAGACATTTGCCCTTGGAGTAGTCCCACAGCTTCAGTGTGTTGTCGAGGGTGGCGGCCAGTATATATTTACCGTTGGGGGAGAATTTGACAAAGCTAACGGGTGGATTGTCATCATCGATCAGCGTCTTCAGGCACTGTCCGCTGGCCGTGTCCCAAATGCGACAGAGCCCATCATAGCTGGAGCTGACAATCAGCGAGCCATCCCGATTGAAGTGCACTGCCGAAACGGGATCTGAGTGAGCGGGCAACGTCTTCAGACATTTGCCTGTGCGCACATCCCAAATGCGTACGCTCTCATCGAAGCTGCCGGACACAATCAGATTCGACTGTGGATTGAAGTTACAGCAGAAGACATAATTGCTGTGACCCTTGAGCGTTTTCAGACTCTTGCCGGTACTCAGCTCCCAGACTTTGAGCGTCTTGTCATCACTGCCGCTGACCAAAAGACGTGAATCGGAGGACCAGGCCACATCGCTAATGCCCAACTTGTGGCCCGAAATGGTTTTCTCGAATTTGCCATCATAGGCGCCCCAGATCTTTATGAGCTTGTCGGCAGCTGCAAAGCCCAAATGTTAATCCAAATTATTAACAACAATTGTGAACAACTTACACGAGCTGGCAAGCCATTCGCCGTTTGGGCTAAACTTTACGGCGGAGACGGCCTTGGTGTGGCCGGCAAGTGTAAATTTGAGCGTATAATTGGGCTTAACCGACATCGAGCTCTTGTTCGATGTTGTGTTCGTTGATGTCGACGACACGGATGGCTGCAGCGTGTTTGGTCCACTCGGCGCCGTTGGCATCGGCTGCTGTTGCTGCTGCTGCTGATGCACAACGCCGGGATGGCCGGTGTGAACGGCTCCAATGGGCACCATGGCGTAACTCAATTCCGTTTTTCAACTACACTCAATACTGAAATCTGAACAAATATTTTTCTATTCAACAACGTTAATAATAATAAAAAACAATCTAACCACGCGGTTTTTTTTTGGTTATTTGCAATTCAATTTGCCTCTAGCGAGGAGCAAATGCCGCTCTCTCGTCGGCAGAGAGTCTGCGCTGCCGCTGTCGCAGCGACTGGTTGCAATTTTCCGTTTTTTTTTTTTTTCACCCTCTCTGCTTGTTGTTATTGTAGCGCGGCGCTCTGCTTCTTCTCCGGGGAATGTTTTGCAAACAAAGTTTGTTATTGTTGCGCCCTTTTATAATTACCTATGGCCGATGATGGCGCCGCCGTTCGCTTATAGTGGATGGTACAATTGGATGTCTTCTTGCCGCTTTTACTTTCAACAAATTCAATTTGTTTGCTTTTTATTCGCCTGCCTAAGTTTTGTAGCACGTGCTTCTTCTTACCACTGTAATGCGTGCGTGAGCAAAAACATGGCGCGTACATGACAGTTGACAGTTTACGGCTGTTCGCAGTGTTGGGCAGCGGCAGCGCTTCTTTGCCGCACTAGTACATGGATCATTGCGGACCATAGCTGCTTGCTATAAGACATACTTTCGAAAATAAAAGCGCGCCCAAAAATAAAGGTATTTTTACTTACGTATGACTTGTTCAACTTCCGTGTGCACTTTAATGTTTGTTTAATGGCCATTTTATTTATTATTAAAGATATATGCTAATAGGCAAAATGTATACACATTGCATCAGTGTGACCAGTTTTAAATAGAATTCTAATTATCATTTTCTTTTCCAAATTAAAATCAAATGATTTGGCACAAAAGATTCTAGCGTTACATTGATTTGTAAAATAAACATTTGCATTAATTTAACTTGACTGTAGGCCAGTTGCAACATTTACATACAATCACCGGTAAATTATGCAAAGTTTGCACAATCAAAATATGCATGAGCACAGAATCACACACATACATATGCACATACATATATGCAAATATACATGTAAATAAATTGAAAGGTAGAAAAAATTTAACCTGCAATTGTCATCATAAATGTGCAGAAATTTCTGATTGATAATGACGCAGGCACTTTTCCTAAAAGAAAATTAAAGAAATATGCAATATGTAGGTATTACACAGGCCATAAATATTCATTCAATAGTAAAATTTAGACAACAGGTTCCAAACCAAATATTTGCCTGACTTTTGCTACCGATTCTAAAAATAACCTGTTTTTCCACTCTGCTGATTGACCTTGGCTTTAAAATTTGTGCCTAGCATTTTAAGCAGCAGTTTTGGCGCACTTTTTGGTAACTGCAAAACCGAGTTTTCTCAAGTTACAAATATCGACTGTGTGTGTGTGTGTGTGTGTGTGTGTGTGTGCGTATTTGTGCTGTCCAAGGTCAAACAGTTTTCAATAAAAGTAACATAGATAATATTTAACTTGGTGTCATGTGCGGGATCTTTTGTATTTGCTGTTGTTATTATTGTTTTTAAAGCTGCGTGCGTCTATTTTACGACTGCATTAAATATACGAGTACGCTAAAAACTATGGAAATGCCCTGCGAAGCAACTTTTCAGCTTCAGTTCAGAGCGTTTGCAATACGCTTGCAAAGCGAGTAGTTTAGCTATTTTGTTGAACTTGTTTAAATTAGAAGAGCTTAGCTTAAAATTAAACTATAATAATAAGTCATATTAATTTACTCCTAAATAAGCTAAATCTGGTTTTTTAGTTTGTTTCTTTTTAGTCATACATACATACATACACACATGTATGTATGTATGTATTTGCGATGTATGTGAGGGCATTCACGCATCTCCATTTGCCTGAATAACTGTTCTCGTTGTTGTTGTGGCTTTTGTTTTCATTAGGCATTCTGAAAAAGTGTCGCTTTAGACTATCGGGTATCATTGTTTCTGTTGCTGTTTCTGTCTCTTTTGTTATTAAGGTGTTGCCGATGTGCTGCTTCTTCATTTTTCACCTTTTTAATACAAGCTGGGTCTGTGTCTGTGTCGCACGGTTTAGCTTGCGAAACACGTATGTATGTATGTATGTATGTATGTATGTATGTATGTGTATAGTTGACGAGGTGGCAACGGGGCTGGCAAAAGAAGGGAGACAACAGGGGACGGCGTTGGGCATAGCAAGTGGAGCGCATACGAAAATTGTTTGCCAATGTCGCGATAAAAACACCGAAAACTGAAAAAAAAATATATATATATTAAAAGAGGTTCGCAAGCACATACCCTTTACATTAATATGTAAAAAAATTTATGTTTATAAATTATGTTTATAAATTATTAAATTATTATTATTTATATTTTAATTAAATTAATTTTATCAGCATCAAATCTATGTGTTAGATTTACATTCCGCTGACTTGATTAGCTGGTAAGACACCCAATATAATCATCTATATAGGGTATTTTAAACGTGCACAGATTTTTACATAGCAACGTGATTAAAAGAAGTTGTAGACGTCCGCTGGACACACGCACACATGCACGCTTCATAGAACACGCACACTCTCTCACTCACACACACAGTCGACCTTCCAGCACATGAAACAATTGCAATTGGGTTACGTAAATAGCCCAACAGACCAAAAATAAAATTCGCATGAAAAGCCCAGCCGTCTGCACTCCCGCTGCGACAACATCTCTCTCTCTCTCTCACACACACACACACATAGCCACGCATGCGCTCATACACACACACGCAATTCAGCTGGAAGCGCATCGAAGGGAGAAAGGGAGACAGAGATAGAGACAGTCTGCAGATCTTGAGTCGCATGGCGAGTGCAATGCCTTCACCTAAGCTCACATGCTACACACACTCACACCCCATCCCGTGCTTTGGCTAAATTTTCGTTTGTTTTTATTTTTGTTTTTACTTTTGCGAGCAGCACTAGCACCGGCAGCGGCAGCAGCAGCAGCGCTGCCCGAAAAACTTCACACACAAATCAGTTGCAGTCGCGAATTAGCGGCGCACAGACACGGTTTTTATATTCTCTCGTTTGAAAGTCATTAATTGAAGTGTCAACTTGTTGTTCTTTTGGGACAGTGTTGGAAATGGTGCACATTAAGGATACCGAACAGCTGATGGCCCAGCGTGTGGCCGAGCTTCAAGATTTAATTAAGGCGCATCCGCAACTGCCGCTGAATATTTGTATGTAAAGGAGCGAAAGAGAAGAGCAAATTAAGGGCCACAAGGGAATGTAGAACTAGATGCAGGACTAAAAACTATCGAATTAATCGATAGTTTACATTTAACTGGCACTTCCTAATTAATAAATAAATAAATATATGTATGTGTATGTATATATATATATATATATATATATATATATATGTACATATATATTAAGCAAAAAATCTCAAGAGCAATTGAATATATATACTTAAAAGATTTACACTGAAAGGTAGTTTTTACTTGAGTATTAATTAGCGATATGTTGAAGAAAAAAAAAACATGTTTAATGAAGTGCAAAGTGGAAAACCATCACACTTAATTATACGACTACATTGTCAAGTACTTCAAGCTCTGCAACAATGTAAAGCTCTGCTTATATCAATAAGTAAAACCTAGTTTTTAATTAGACGTCACAAGATATAGAAGTATACTCACAAAATTTTAGAATGGGTCTTGAAACTTGTTTACCTTCCACCTAATATATTTCCATTATAAATGCGCTAACTTAACCTGAAGAACAGCTTGAAAGATGTGAATAGTTTTGAAGTGTTCAGAAATTCGTTTTATCTGGTTATAATTATTCATACAAAGTCGAACTTATAATAGCTTCCAATAGCCAAGTTCTTAGCTAAATATCCAGAATTGTTGCAATTAAAAGCCATTACTATAGTGGCAATTAATATTGTAAGCAATCCAAAGTACAGCTTAGAAGTTCTTTTGTCTCGGGTTATTCCCATGAAACTGAAGTTAAATTCTGTGTGATTCAGTCCCTGTTATTATCTAGACGCAAATCTAGTGAGTCGTTCGCCATAATGAACACATAATCACATTTAAGAAAGATGATTGCCCAGCATTACGTAAACTCTGTTCAGGTGGTATTCGTGCTTAGCACTTGGCCAGACGAGCGAAGAGTCGTGCCTCTAACTTGGGCTATCACTTTGATCGGCTAACTTATTATAAATTGTATGCAGTAAGAATAGGGTATGATGGCTTAATGGGAGCAGACTGAAGGAAGGCATATCCGAGGGCAGGTTGAGCAATTACCAAATATAAAATGAAAATAAAGGACGATAGCAAGCAATAAGGACCATCCTTGAATAGCTGTTTTGAGTAATCAAGATCACATGAGCTTGCAAATCCGATAGAGATAAATTTCGATCTTCAAATTAGCTAAGAGACAGAGCAACTCGAGTAAATGACGTATACAATGGCATTCTGTTGAATGTTTGATTATATACAGGGTATATGCTAGTCGATCAGTGCCGACTAGATCACTCCTCTTGTGGGTTAACTAACTTCAATTGCAACACACGGCCAGTTGCATAACCCGCTGGCGACCACATTAACCACAACTGAATTGCACCTTTTCTTCTCTCTCTCTTTCTCTCTCTCTCTCTCTTGTTCTCCCGCTCGCTGCCTCGCTGGGGCGGGCACATTTGTGGCAACTGCAATTACCACGTTATATTGATTAGCGTCCACGTTGCTACGTCGCTTTCTGCACACGACGCGCGGCGATGTGGCTGCCGCCCAGCATCTGCTCCAGCTGAACTATGCCATGCGCAACAAGCATCCGCAAATCTTCATCGACCGCGATCCACTGGACGCCAGCTCCCAGCAGCTGTTGCAAGTCGCGTAAGTGCATGGCCGAGATGGCTAGAGATGGGCGCGTGCCGACTGCATTCAAAAAAAGACGCGACACGCGAAGAACACGAAAGTGAAGGAACATAAATACATATACATATAGAGATATTGTACCATCAAAAGGATTCTAGGTAGATCTATATATACGGCTCGAAATATATATATATATAATATATGTATATTCGATATCGAATAGGTTGTAATGTATAGTATCTATAGCAGGTAAATTCGTACTTTTTGTACATTTCTATACTCACGTTATGCCTGTGGAGCTCATGTCAAATCGTCGAATATCTAGCAGTTAATGTCAAAGCTCCAATCAATTTATAGTGCTAGTTAGGTATTCACAAATACGTAATTCACTTGTTGTTCATGTCCAGGATTCGAGTAGTTTATAGACCGTATCACATTTCCTGTCAGGCATGGACTGCATTTCCTTTAGCCTTTTAGTTAGCCTCAGGGACTCAATCAACTTGTAGTTCGTGTCACAGCCATGATCAATTTATACTTCGTGGCAACTCGTGATAGCCAGGATCAACGTGTAATTCGTTCGGTGTCGTGTCACGCAAGCAGGCCCTCCTCCTCAGGCCAACTCATGTTGACGTAGACTAACTGGCACTGATCCGACAGCTGAAGCGTCACGAGACGTGCCCATCTCTTGCTGGCGGGGCAACCGGTTTACCACTTTGTGGCAATGTCTAGCTAAAGCTAATTGTGGTTTATGTGCCGCTTGCAGAGATCTGGTGCCGCTGCCCGGGCTGACGCCGGACAACAACAAGTTGCTATTTTATCGCCTGATTGACCACGATGCGGACAAGGTGAGCAGCGGCTGTAATACCTCAATTCCGTTCACATTGTAAACTTGTAACTTGCCACATTCCATATGCCACATGCAACTTGCCACATTCCACTGCCAGTTCAACTTTACGGCCGGCATCAAGGTTTTCTTTATGGTCGCCGACTGTCGCTTCGCTACGGAGACGGACGGCCGTTTATCCGATGGGGAGATACCCATCTTTGACATGGCGGGATACTCGCTGCGCCACATAACCAAGACGGTGCTCAGCTCGCTGCGCGTCTACATGAAGTTCGTGCAGGAAGCGCATCCGGTGCGCCTCAAGGAGATTCATGTGCTCAACTGTCCATCCTTCCTGGACAAGGTGCTGGCCATCGTCAAGCCGTTCATCAAGAGCGAGGTCTTTAAGCTGATCCATTTCCATCTGCCCGGTGCGGATACGCCCTACAAGCACATTCCGCGCTCCATGCTGCCGGAGGAATACGGCGGAGAGGCGGGCAAAATGTCGCTGCTAAAGGAGAAATGGATGCAGTTGCTCCAGCAGCAGCGGTAAGCCTCACTTGCAGCTCGACTTGCATAGTTGAGTTAACGTGAATGTTTTCTTTTGTCAGTGATTATTTGATGGAACCCACCAACTGGCAGATCAACAAATGCAAGAAGAATAGCAACGGCAGTAGCAACAGCAACAACAACTCTTGCAACACGATCACGCACAGCTTCAAGACGCTGGAAATTGATTGAATTTAGCTTAATTCATATATCTTTACCTTAACTCTACATGTATATAGATATATCTACCTTGACTGGGCTTGGCTTTAGATTATCATACTTATTTTTTATAAATATATATTCATACAAAATGATTTCCATAGTCCTGCTACTGTGGACACACTTTCACCTGGGAGAGGCAGGAAATTAATTGATTGGACACATCATACATATATAAACATATTCAGATTGTAATCAATTGTATACAGATTGATACATATACATATGGGTATATACACACATATACTCATTTGGATCAACTTTACCTGACAATTACTAGATTAAGCCATTGAATCAGAGATCATACATACATATATCAAATTACCTTATACATACACCATTTAGATTGCACTTAACGACTGAATCACGGTCTGTTAACCAGCTGTCTGTACAGCCATTAGCTGGCGAACTTGAGTGAAGATTGTGCAATCCTCTGGTGCTGCCAAGGAAGAAGACAGACAAAACTGACTATGAATAATCATTCATGTGATGTGCTTGATGTGCTGCTGCAGTCCAGGGTAAACGGAGCACCACTGAGCAATGAATATACATATATGCGAAGACACATTCATTTTCGAGGGACACGACACAAACACAAGCGATATTTTCTTCCACCTCATGCGAACTTCCAGCAGAGGCTCTTCAATCCGTTAAATGAGGCAGCAGCCGATAAAGTTGTGGGGTCAAGGAGTTGGGGCCGCAGCCATGCTCAATGGTCAGCCTCATCCTGCGCTCGATGAGTGGCGTGCAGCTGAGCCGATGCCATCGCCTGAAATAGTAGTTCATCACAATTACAGCGAAATGGAAATTGAAGTTGTTAATCAGTTTTTAATATCAGGGAATTTGCTATTCATTTTTGCTCTTCTGTTTTTGTGTTTACATTTCCGTCAGCTGATACGTCAAACATCTGTTATTATAGCTCTTTCAGATTATCGCTATCTCAGTCATTCAATGAGCATACCCTTGCGGATTACGCATGGATAATCGGGTATTTTTGACTTTTTTTATAAATTACTTGTCATACTATATTTTTTAATTCGCTTTGATCTTTATTACTATGGGAAAATAAAACGAATTTTTGACAACGTTTAAGAGTGACCATATACAAACCATTTTAAAATGGCCTTTTTTTGCATGTCTATCGAACTTGAGTATATCGATGTTATTTCAAGCGATGGCTAAATTAGTGCCAATTAATATGAATGAATGAGATGTTGCAAATATACCAGTGCTTCAATTCGACTTTTTATTATGTACTTCAATTCTGGTGTGATTTCCTTCTTCTTTTTGTCTATCGATAGTTATTACAATCGAAGCTTTTTAACTTGTTTTGCATAACAAATTGATATTTTACAGGGCATTTCATGGTCGGCTAATAGAACAATAGAATACACTCTTTTGAGGGCATTGTTATAAAACAGTTTGCACGCATATGCATGCATTTCGTGATAAAGTCTAATTATATTTAGTACACTTGACCGCAGTCCACAGATGAAAAATGTATACCATTTTTTATTTGCATTCGAGGGGGAGTTCTTAAGATGGTAAGTGCGGGCTTTTTAAATAGTCATATGCATTTGACAAAATTGAACGTATAATTAGTCAACTCAAAGTGGCCATCAAACATTCATATGCAAGTGCACTCACACATAGATAACTGTGAAATTTAAGTGCAATGCTTTGAAGTGATAGATAAATAGCGTATACGTAACGGCATAGCGAGTGTTGAAAAACGACAAATTATTTGAAATATAAAAAGCTATTTATACTTCATAGACTTTTTAATTTTAAGACAAATATAAATATGTATTAAAAAAAAAAAAAAACAAAACAAAAGCATTTTTATAAATATATATTTTTAGAAAAAAGAATATTAGTATACAATTTTCTTTTAATTTAAAACATACAACTTTTACAAACATTTATTATATATATACACACATACTTAGAAAAATTAGATTTTAACAAATCGAGTAGTTTGTCAAATTAAATTAAAGCTTTATATACACATACAAATATAGGTTTTATAATTTCGATCCTCTATAGAGTATACAACAATGTTTCTCCGATTGTTGTTGTTTGCTTTGCTAGTGCTTTGCCTGCGCTTTGTGCTGCAGCTGATCAATAGGGAGTGGAGGCACCGTCAGCTGCTGCAGTATGTGGGGCCCAATGTGTCCCGGATACCGGTGATTGGAGGCGTCTGGCAAATGCGCAGCTTCCAGCCGGACAGTGAGTATGAAGCCACCTGCTAATGTTGCCTTGCACTAATGATAGCCCTTGATGTCAATTAGATCTGCACGAGAAGTTTGCGGAGTATGTGACGCGTTACGGGCGCAGCTTTGTGGCCACCACGTTTGGACGCATGGTGCTGGTCACCGCAGATCCGAAGCATGTGGACGCACTGCTCTTGAGCAAGCATCATCTGCGCAAGAGCATCGTCTATGGCGCCCTGGGCGGCTGGCTGGGCAATGGCCTGCTGCTCAGCTGGGGCGAGCACTGGCATGCCATGCGCAAAATAATAACGCCCTCGTTCCACTTCAGCATACTGGAGCAATACGTCAAGATCTTTGACAAGCAGTGCAATATCCTGGTCGGCAAGCTGAAGCCACTGGCCGCAATGGGCAGCGAGAGTCCGCAATCCTTCAATATATATCCCTATATGTGCCTGACTGCCCTGGACATCATCAGCGAGGCGGCCATGGGTGTCAGTCTGAATGCGCAGGAGAATGTGGAGGCGCCCGTGGTGCAGGCAGTCAAGGAGTAAGCGGCGTCAATCAATCAAGGCTTGGGCAGCGCTAAATGTTAATTCATTTCTTTCTTTTCCTGCAGCGTGACCAACATTTTGGCGACTCGTTTCATGCGACCGCATCTGCTGGTACCTCTGGTTTTCCGCCTGCTTTGGCCCAGTGGCTATCGCAAGCAGTGGATGGGCATCAAGTGCCTGCACGACTTCACCGACGAGATCATCAAGCGGCGCTGCCATCTGCTGCACACGGAGGAGCAGGGAACTGCTGCTCTGCTGGATACATTGCTGCAGGCACGTTTGGATGGCGCACCTCTCACAGATGCCCAGATCCGCGACGAGGTGAGCACGTTCATCTTTGCGGGCCACGATACGACCACATCCGCGGCGTCCTTCTGCCTGTATCTGCTGTCGCGGCATGCGGCAGTGCAGCAGCGTTTGTATGAGGAGATTCACTCCCACTATGGCACGGCCATGGACCGGCCCGTCGTCCATGGTGACTTCGCTGAGCTGCCCTATTTGCACTGCGTAATCAAGGAATCGCTGCGCCTCTATCCGCCCATTCCAGCCGTGGGTCGCTGCCTGGAAAAGGATTTACCATTAGGTTGGTAAACTTATATATATATATATATATATATATATATATATATATATATATATATATATATATATATTTATATATTTCTGTTTCAATATGCATTCACGCACTATTTAACGGCAGCTGAGACGGGCGAGGCTAGCGAGACACGAGTGCCAGCCGGCACGAATGTCCTTGTGCTGCTTTGGCAGCTGCAGCGCGATGAACAATTGTACGCAGAGCCCTTGCGCTTCTGGCCGGAGAGGCATTTGGACAATAGAATGACTGACTGGGGTTCAGGCAAATGCACCACCAGAAATATACCTTTCAGTGCAGGTCCGCGCAATTGCATCGGCCAGCGATTTGCTCTGCTCGAACTGAAGACAATTGTGATCAAACTGCTGCGACACTTCGAGCTGCTGCCATTGGGCGCGGATGTGAAGCCTTCAATTAAAATAGTTTTGCGCTCATCCACGGGCGTTAATATCGGTCTAAAAATGCGTGCCTAAATGGTAGTAGAACACTACACAAATTAAATTTAAAGCTGATTACGTTGCAGCGATAACTGATGTTGGCAACTATCGATCATTATTGCCAACTATAGATTATTAATTGCAATGTCTGTAAAACTCAAATTTATCCAAAGTATTCCCAGGCAAAGTGTTTGCCTTTAACATGTGAAGCCTTCAATTAAAATAGTTTTGCGCTCAGCTACAGGCGTTAATATCGGTCTATGCGTGCCTATATAAATCTAATTTAAAACTATCGTTCATTATTGCAACGATAAATTAATTGCAGGCACTGCCAGTAGAGTTCAAATTTAATCAAACTGTTCCCAGGCAAAGTATTTTCCTTTACCGCAGATATGCCACTGCAACGGTTTCCAGACTATTATTGTTTATTGATCTTCATTTTTTATATAATTGTTATAATGTATTGTATTATAATAATTGTTGTAATGCATCGTCAGCTGCAATTGAAATAAACAAAACTCTCAGACAGAGCTGTAGCTGAAGCACTCGCAGCATTGCCAACTGTATTGAAAAATAACATAACTGTTCCCATGTATAGTTAAATATATTATAGTTAAAGCACAGGCAACTTGTATTTTTTGTGTTATTATTTATTAATTTCTTTGTTTTGTTTTTGTATGTTTATTTTTATTTTCGTGGCGTTTAATAAACACAAGTATTTACCATTTTGTAGATAGTTAACTTGCTTTGCCCTAAAAGTGTTCAGACGTGTCCGTAACATATAATGGATCTACTTAGCTATAAATTATAATGCACACGAGCATTTTATTATGTATATCAATATATACATACATATATAGATCTTTATATATATTTATCAATTTATATATAGGTACACAAGTTTATTTCACTATTCATTTAGTCGAATAGTAAATTGATTTCCAAAAAAAGAAATATATTTAGAGATAGATAAAAACGAAAAGCAAAAAATGTTATAAAACAAATGCATAACAAACATTTAACAATTGTGTTTACTTATCATTCTATGTATGTGTGTATAACATTAAGTAATTATACATATACATATATATATATATATGTATATATTGTTGTAAATTGTACTTGGCGCCTGCTTCATTGTTGCCAAACTTAACCACATTTGCGGTTATGTATGAACGAAAAAAAAACGTTATTGAATTCCGTTTTGCGCTCCAAACATTTTCACAGTGTAAGCCTAAAACATTTATTCACCTATGCACATAACAAAAACTTGAAACTTTATTTTAGATTTATTTTTCTTTTTTTTTTGGGGTTTTTTTCTTTTGTGGTTTTTTGAGGCTCGAGATTGACATAGAGTAGTAAATATTGGATGCTGTGTATGCTCGTTCTCTATTGTGCTATCTCCCTCTATTTCTCGCTCTTGCTCTCTATTGTAGAGTATAAAACATTTAAAACATTTATGCGTATTGTTTTATATATGTATATATATATAGGTAATATATATGGTTGGTAAAACGTAAATTTCTTTTAACTATGCCATTTGAATTAGACCAATTTAAGTAAGATGTTATGTATATAGCTATATACATACATACATATATATGGTTATATACATATATAGGCATATGTTACTATATATACATACATATATATTATTACAGAAGCTAATGCTAACATTAATTGGTAACAGTCTTTTATCACGTTTAGTTTGTAGTTTGCCAATGCCGCTGCCTTGGCATATAATGTATATATTGACATATATATATGCATATATATATGTACATATATATACCATATAAGTTTATAGCTAATAATTGTATTGTGTGTGTGTATGACTATAAATTTACTTTAAATTAACAAACACTTTCTTGCACTATATATTTTTAACTATTTAACTTGACGCCTACAAACAAATTACATTTATCAAAAAAAAAAAAAAAAAAAATCAATTATATAAAAAAGTTATAGTCAAAGTTATCAAGAATTCAAATAAGAACAAACAAAAAGTAAGAACAAATCTGCCGCTGGGCGAGTCCAGGACCCTTTTTTTTCTAAAATAGGTTTTTGTTGCATGCTCACTCATTAGTTCGATTCCACTTATAGCTGTATATCTATATATGGCTATATATATCTATACACGCACAAATATATATAGCATTAAAGATCCCTATACGCGTTTTCATTGTAAATAGGTTTGTGTTAGCACATTAAAGTACATCGATTTGCCTTTGTGTTACCCTTGCAGAGTGACTCACTCTCTCTCCCTATATATATATATATATACAGATATATGTATATTCCCGATCAATATGGTCAGCTGGTGGTCCGTTTGCCACACCCAGTTGAGGCTATATTCAATTGGCTACAATTATGTATATATATATATATATATATATATATGATCAACAAAGAGTCTGGCCACATGTCCACAAGGGTAGTCAAGCTTCGGTGGGCCGAAGAAACATTTTCTTCAAGCTAGTTTGTAACACATGTAAGAGTTGTAAGAGTCGACGAAAGTTGCATTTGCCTTTGCATCTGAGTCGAGCGTCAACTCGCTTTCGCTGCTTATCACATCAGCTGAAACCCTCAATTTATATACAAATCTATTATGTATGTTTGTATGTATAGGTATATCTATATAGGTATGGCCCCTTTAGGGTATGCCGCTGCTGGTGCTGCCCTGGCTATCGGTTTCCGTTTTCGTGGCATTCGCCTTGCTCTGCAGCTGCTCCTCGTATTCGCTCTTGATGTTCACGTAGAGCTTGCTCTGCTTCTGATGCTCCTCCTGTTGGAATACGAACAACAGACCTTAGCCAGCGGCTCTTTTCGCTCACGATTGCAACTTACCAGGATCTCATCGATGCGCTGATTGGCATGCGGCAGCTCATATCGATTGCTCTGATCACGCAGTTGGGCCGCCACGTTCAGCTGCTGATGCAGGTTCCGTTCGATCTGCTCCAGCGAATTGCTCAGAACGTGCTCAATGTCTGCTGAAAGCAAGAATGAGGAATATCATATTATATATGTATATTAATTCTATGCCAAGTCGTGCTCACCTGTGCTCGGCATGAAGCGCCGCTTGGCCAGCTTAATGTCCGCCTCCAGGGCATCTGCTGTTCCAGCTGCATTCGCTGCGCCGCTGCTGCTGCGCTTTAGCGGCACCGACGTGCTGCTGATGACCGTTTCGGGCGTGAGCGGACCCTGGCAGTAGTCACAGTCGCCCTCGCCCAGGCAGCTGCAGCTGTCGAGCAGCGTTGAGGCCGAGCCGGACTTAGAGCTGGGCGACTTGGTCGCCGTCGCGGCCTGAAGGCCTCGCAAATGCTTGGCCGCTGTCACATTAACCACACTCACACTTTTCGATATCGAGGACTTGACCGACGCCGTCTCGGGCGGCACCAGCGCCAGCGGAGGTGTCTTTGAGCTGCCCATGCTGTGGCCAACGCCCAGACGTGTCTGCGACATGGAGCCGGCATCGAGGAAGCTGTGATGTGGATGTCCTTGACGATGCTGGTGCTGTTTCTGCTGCTGGGACTCTGGATAGCTCAAGGCGGCCAGGCTCGCCAGCCCGTCCTCGGCATCATCGTCGTCGACCTCGTCTCCATCGTCATTGGCATCGTCATCATCATTGTCCGCGTCCAGCTGCTCGCCGTTATGTTCCGCTTGGCTGCTCTGTAGATTATGTATCAGACAGAGCACCGCCTTCTCCAGCTGCGCTGGATGCTTGGCTGCAGGCACATCGACGGTCGACTGTGGAATTTGTGTATTGATGATGACCGAGAATTTCTTCTTCATCTCCTGCACACGCCGCTTGCCCTCCTCGTCGTCCAGCAGCGTGTTGACGCAGACGAACGAATGAACCTTGTTCGTCTCCTTGTCGATCTCCAGATATCCTTTGGATTGCAGATAAATGATGTTGCCGTTGCGCGTGAAGAGCCGATAGGTTGACTCGCCATACGAGCTGTTGCAGTCGTACACTGAAAGAAATTCTCAATGAAATCAAAATGCCCAGAAGCACAAACAGTCGCCCACTCACTCTGCCGCAGCGCTACAATCACCCAACGAACATCGTCGTTGTGCATGAAGGTGAAGGGATTCAGATTGCGCACCTCATCCGTCATATAGCCGGCCACAATGCCGATCCTTTGATCGCAATCTATAATACGGCCATCGATCAAATGCCGTGTACGGTACTCCAGCGTGTTCGCGTCAAACAGGCGATTCACGATCTTTGGTGGCCTTATAATTCGCGCACAAGCTGTCAGCACCTGCGGAACGAACGAATATATACATCAATATATACATACGTATTAATAAGCCATATTTTGTTGTGCTGCATTTGTTTATTCTGTTAAATTGGTCGTTTCTCATTCCATTTGTTACTGAACGATTCGTATTGGTTTGTTTTCTTATCATTCCCCAACAATAACTGAATAGCTCAATAGAACTTATTGTCCCGACTGAGCAGTTCATTTGAACTTAACGCTCGTCAACAGCTGCACAACAGCTCTTAAACAGTTGAGCAAAACGTCTCGCTCATAACCGTTTAACCGTTTAAATAGCTGTGGAATGGCAACGTTCATAACCGATTTAAGTGCGTCGTTCATAGGACACTTAACGAAACTGACTCATGAACGAGTCGTAGCGGTTAAAGTTTTCGTTCATTTATTAACAGCAACAAAAGTTTCTTATTTATAGTCGTTTTAATAACGGAACAAGGAGCAACTGCAGCGTTCATAGAACACTGTAATAGTTCAGTAGTTCATTTGAATATCGCATTCAATCGAATTGGTTGTTTGTTGCTTATGCATACATATGTATACATTTATATACATGTGTGTGTATGTATGTATATATATTGGCCTATATATATATGCGTCTGGGCACTTACAATATCGTTGCCGCTAATTGTGTGTAGCGGTATGGCATCGTCACGGCCACGCGTGCGTCTTATTAACTGCAGGCTGGAGCTGAACGTATTGGAGCGTACGCCGCGTGGTGCCTCGTCGCTCCGCCGGAAGCAGCCGTCGATTTTGACCACCTCATAGGCGGTCGGTTCTGAGCGGGGGCCAGCGCGCGCCAAACTGCGTGAAATACAAAACAGAAAGAAATACAATGAAATTAAAAGGAAATTGCAAATGGATATTAAAATGCACTCGAAATATAATATATATTGTGTGCGTCAAATGGTCAGTGCTGCCAATTTGGATAGATTTCAGTGGACAAAAGCGTACTACCAATTGGAGAAACCATCTGTCAATTGGCACAAGTGCTGTCAATCAACTATAAAAACCCTTACCGCACACGAAAGCTGCGTCGATCATCTCGCAACTTGCGATCTATGTAATCCTCCTCGGATTTGCTACGCTGTCGCGGCTCGCCGTCGGCGTCCGTGGGCTCCGCATGCGCATCGAAGAGATTCTCGAGCTCGGTGGGTATGAGCTGTTGCTTGAGCATTTCGTGGTCGTCGGGGTGTGTTATCTGCAGTATGCTTTGGCCATACAGATCCGTCTGGCAATGTCCCAAATGCTGTTCGATGCTCGACGATATTAACACGATCTGGCCATGGCAGGTGAGCGTGAGAAAGAAGCTATCCAGCATGCCCATCAGCGTGTCTGTCACCTGCGGTCGCTGTTGATGTAGCGTTTTGCCAAAAACTAATGCCAAAAGCGAAAAACAAACAAAAATAGATAATAATTATTATTTAGATGTTTATGTTTGCTTATCACAAGTTTAATGGCTTTCACGGCAGTCTGGCAGCACTAAACGAGAGCGCGAAAGAAAGGAGCATTTGAAAACGGTCAGCTCCTTAAAAGCAAAAGAGTTGCCAGACTGCACATTGCAAAAAACTAATATAAATATTATTTATTGACTTTAATGAGTGTGCACTTATTGTATATATGTATAAATGAGTATGTATATTTATACACATATTATGTATGTACACTCATGGTCAAATTAATAGGTGTAAAAATTTTTTTTTTATTTAAAGTGTAATTCCGACTATATTTTCTCATGTAACTTAAAAAAACCACTTGTATTCGAAAATAGACATATCTTAGAATTGTAACAACAAAAAAAAAGTTTTAAAAATAATAATGTTTAGTTTCATTTTGGCATAATTCACAAAATACTCAAAATTTTGCTGGTCAAATTAATAGGTGTGTTTTAATAAAAAAAAATATTGAAAGGTTTTTGAGTATGTAAAGGTACTATTTTTATTGAATATGATTAGATTGAAGCATAAAAATATTTATTTGCAACATTTTAATAAAAATAGATGGGTCATGGAGTTCACTGCAGTGCTGAAGAGAGAAATCTCGTTCTTGAGGTTCGTGAAGAGGGTAAAACTTATAAATGCATTGCATCACTTATGGGACGACCAGAAAACATCGTCACAAATGCCCCAAAATAAAAAAAAGTTAAAAAGAATCCAGGTGTCCGTCGGAAAACCAGCGTAACAGACGATTCCCGTATAGTCACCTTGGCTAAAACGGACCCTTTTAAGTCGTCGAGAGCTATTGGCAGCGAAATGGGCAATGTGGTATCAGCACGAACTATTTGTCGACGTTTATTAGGCTCGAATCTACCTAGGAGAGCTGTTCGCAGAGTTCCTCTACTGCGTGGATCAAAATTTTGAGATGAGCAAACATTTTGCTCAATCTCACAAGGCCTGGTGTGGCTTAGAGGGAAAGCGTAAATGGAGAAAAATTCTCTGGAGTGATGAAACGAAAACAAATTTTGTTGGGAATGACTCAAATAGACATGTTCGAAGACCAAAAGGCAAAGAATTGGATACTAGATATAAAAAGAAGACGGTTAAGCCCGGAGGAGGCGGCATAATGGCATTGAGGCTGCTTTTCATGGCAAGGTGTTGGTCCGGATCATCGAAATGACGGCAAGATGGACAGATTCTTGTATAAGGAAATATTAAGCAGTATTATGCTACCATATGCCGACGACAATATGCCTCTAAAATGGAAGTTCCAACAGGATAATGATCGTAGACATTGCTCCCGAGTAGTTAAGGATTGGTTTCATGAAAATAGAACTGACGTTATTGAGTGGCCAAGTCAGTCTCCAGTTGTCAATCCAATCGAGAACCGTTGGGGACGCCTGAAAAGGGAAATTTTCAAGACTACCTGCTTCAATAAAACCTAATTATGGGAAAATATTCAGAAGGAATGGTACAATATTCCTGCGGAAATGTGTAGAAAGTAAATATCCTCTATGCCCCAAAGCATCAGCAAAATCATTGCGAATAAAGGCGGCCATACAGAGTATGACCCACATTTATCTAAATATAATCTAAATATTCCACAATATTTCAGAAATTTTAATTTTTTTTTTTAATTTGCTGCGCACACCTATTAATTTGACCAGCAAAATTTTGAGTATTTTGTGAATTATGCCAAAATGAAACTAAACATTATTATTTTTAAAACTTTTTTTTTGTTGTTACAATTCTAAGATATGTCTATTTTCGAATACAAGTGTTTTTTTTAAGTTACATGAGAAAATATAGTCGGAATTACATTTTAAATAAAAAATAAATTTTACACCTATTAATTTGACCATGAGTGTACATATACATGCATGCATAGTGTACTCACCGTATTTGAGGCGAAGTCCGTGCGCTGCGAAACGTAGCACCGCCGTCTTGTCGACCCGTCGCGGTGACTCGGCCACATGCGCCACCATGGTGGACAGCTCCTGTATGGAGCCATTCAGTTTGTCTCTTCGATTCTTTTCGGCTCGGTTGCGTGCCTCACGCCCACTGCAACAATGAAGACAACAGGAAAGTGCAGGGATTAGCTAGTGAATAATATACCGTTTGCAATACACTTCAATAAATAGATATGAAACGCAATAAAAAAGGGTCGACTGGTTGGGCGGGTGTAGCGTCGGGTATAGGGCGCTGCTCGACAGCCAGACAGAGCTAATGTAATTGTTTGTTCTTTCGTACATACATACAAACATACACCCATATAGCGCATGACTTGGCAGTCCAGACACACACACATACAAATAAACGCAGACATGACTTAACGCTGCTGCACCGGAATGTGGGAATGACAAACAGCACAATAGCTGTCAATAATAATCAGCTGAAATGGGCCTCGTCAATGCAGCTAACGTCGCCGTCGCCGTCACGTTGCTGTTAGCGTCAGAGAGTCAAGCGTTAAGCCGAACATGGCGCGAACTTCCTTTTGACTCAAATTACGCCCACGCCGCGCTCAGACGCAGCTTCACTTGCTAAGCGATCATTTCAGCATGCTCTCACTCGCGCTCTGGCTTTGGCTCTACCTAGAGCTCTGGCTCTCACGAGTTCGCTCTCTTTATCTATCTATCTCTCTCGCTCTCTTTGGCATTGCCTATTCGGCGCTCGACCGGCGGCTCCCAGGCAATGACTGTATGAGTAACTCATATGGGAATATGAGCACTTTAAGTTCGATTAGCAATGGCTGCCGTAATAGACGATGTTGTTGTTGTTGTTGGTTTTGTTGTTGCTATTGCCATCCCCGTCCACTGATGTAATTTATTTTAAAACGCAATTGAAAAAGAAAAAAAAATAATGCAAGTTCGCAATAGGCGCACAAAGTGCCGAGTGCGAAATGAACAAGAAGCAACTGCAATAGCAACAACAGCAGCAACAACAAAAACAACAACAACAACCAAAACGCAAACAACAATATCAAGCACATGCAAATTGAAAAGGCGCAAAAACGATGTATCCAACTATGTAACGAATTTATTTACACGCACACAGACACAAGCAGAAGCAGAAGCACAAGCAAGCACTCTCTCACACTCACTCACACACACACACACGTACTTATGCCAGCTGCAGCTAAATGTCTTCAATTACCCTGCACTTTCAGCTCTTCATTCTGCTGGGTATACAGTTTCGCGTGAATATCATAAACTAATTGTTTATTATCGTTCAAATTTTCGAATAAATAAATACGAACATCTATAAATAAGCCAATGGGAAACGAGGCGTGGTAATTTTTAATAAACTCGTCAGCCAATGCAAAACATAAATAAATAATGATCCGCAGGCGATAGATCCAAACGAATCATATTCTCAAATGGATGATACTAATGCATTTTCACGACAGTATAAACAGAGTGCAGTCTAACCAAATGATATGATATATGATAAACGTTTTATGCAAACCTATAGTGCCAGCACTTGGGTCGTATGGCTCAGGGTATCCTAGACATATAGATAACAAGCGTGCATACATACATACATATATGTATATGTAGATGTGCACACGCAAATGTCTGCCAAGTGCAACAATGTTGCAAAATGAAACGCAAATATCAATTAACAGCTAACACTTAAAGTAATACCCCTGCCCAGACGCTTCAAAGAGCACACCCTGTGACAGCCAAGCGAGCACAGGGTGTCTACAAAAGAGGCTGACAGCGATTGGGCTTCTAATATGTAAACGGTAACCGGCATTGTTATAGAGTAAGAGAGCGAGAGAAAGAGAGCGGAAGAGAGTAGGAGGAATTGAGAGTATGTGTGTGTGTGTATGGGTATGCCTGTTGAGTGAAGTGTTAAGGGCGTGCTGTTCTAGTCGTTGCCCTTGAGACGTTCACTTTGTTTTCAACGGGCCAGACCAAGTGGTCAAACGAGGAAGCGCAAGGTATTGACGCCACTCGACGCGCCAGCTTTGCGGCTGATTGTGAGTGCGGTCTCTATCAATGCTCACATAAATACACATATACATATATAAATATATACGTATTCATATACATATATGTATATGTTGAGTACTGCATTTGTTTATTTAACATGTTGCATTTGCAGTTACTCAACCCATCACCCTTACAGCCAGCGTCCCGTTACACTCTAGCGCGGCCTTTTGCTTGCACTCTTGTGCTCTGCCTCTCTCTCTCGCTTCATAGTGGGCTTCGTTGGATTGTTCTCGTCGTCCGTCTCGGCTATTTGTTTTGAAAGCGCAACAATGTAACGGCAGTGCACTGTGATAGGCGGCGCCGTCGGCGTCGTCTCGATTACTGTACTTGCCATGCATTCTGTTCGCTTGCTCACTCACACACACCAGCTCGCTCACTCACGCTTCCTCTCTGTTTCTCACTCTTGCACATGATCGTAGCCATGACCTTGGCGCCGTGCAGAACAAACTGAAAATGCAATCGAACGGATTTCTTGATGCGAAATGCAAACATCGACTGGTTAATACCCTGTAAGAGTAGCTCGATTGCCGATGTGTGGAGAGTTGATAAGATAATGATAATATACTGAGTGTGAAGTATAGTATAGTACTACTATCGACTACTTCTATATTTCATGTTTGACTTTTGAAGATCGTTTTTCAGTTGGTCAGATCATGCATGCCCTACAGTGCACACCCCTGTCTAGTTACAGGGTATCTATACAAATATTGACATTAATGCGTAACATAGTGAAGTGGCTATCATTCAGTTACTCAGTTATGACAGTTATATTCAAAAAAAAAAAAAACTATAAATCGCTATTAATAATTTACAATCGGCGACGAGTAAGTGTACCTATCGTACATGCATTTGTATGTGTGTATAGCTACTCTTATCTCTCACGTCTTTTGTTTTCCATTTGCTCGTAGCGTATACGTAATATTATTAAATATCCCAATTACTTGGAATAGTCATCGGTTAAGCGGTTCAAATTGCGTGGAAAACCATTTACAGCAGCTTGTGAAATCGCCAATGAAAATTTATGAGTATTCAATACACACAGACACACACATACATACATACATTTGTTTATGTGTATGTGTGCGCTTTGCCAGTCCATATATAATATGTTCCGGAGAATTGGCAACTGCCGGAAATTGAATTCAACATTTTTCTTTCTACTCAGTCAATGATTTGTTTGGATTTTTTTTTCTTTCAATGAAAATTTTTAGGTTTTCATCGGCGAGTTTCATGAAAAGGAAGCTCTTTAAATGTGGAAATACAGAGAAATGAATGTAGCGTCAGTAAGAACTAGGTAGGAACATTTTTAAATGTTGCAGAATAGCAAAGTCAGTAACAAAGTGGAAAGGTCTAAATAGTATTCAAATTGATTGATTGATATATAAAACTATAATAAAACTATATCCAATTTAAAGATTTTTATATTTATTTAAAGATTCTTACTTCAATTCTGCATGTTCATTCAAAAGGTTTTTTATTTAAAGGTATTCAGTTCAAGAATCTATGGCTTTCAGATATTTGTAGACTTGAAAATTTAAGATTTTCAATCCACGTACTTTTTACTCCTGTTATTCTCCTGTTATTTAAATTAAAATAATTTACGCCCAATAAAATGTTAAATAATAAAAATATCAATTCATTATGATAATAAAACAGAAAAACTACTAAAATATTATTAAATCCACCCACTTTTAGCATGGGAATTAAAAGCAAAATAAAAGCCAATTTTCCTATAGAGTTAGCTTTAAATTTAGATTTAGCTTTACGATATTGAGCAAATACATTTTGAAAGTCAACTGCGAAGAGCAAACTCGTCAATTAGCCAATCAGTCAGTCAGTCAATCAATCAATTAGCCAGTCAGTCAGTCCGTCATTTAGCACAGCTAATCTTTCATATGAATAAAACTGCCAATATTGAATTATTTATGAAACGATTATTACGTATACGTACGTATACGTAATATTGTTGTCATTTTACATGCAGCTAATAATTATTAGTATTTAGCTAGCATTTAGTGGGAGCATTTAAGGCATCTATTATAGAAAAAGATATCTACAAATATATATATATGTATATATGTAAATATGTATTTCGTGTAGAATGAAATATAAAAGAAACGCCTGCAATTTAGAATTTGTACAGTTAAGCCAAGACCACAACTAACTAGTTGATGTATCTACGCCCATTGAGGGCGTGGCAAATCATAAAAAACTGTACATAATTGGCAACCAGAAACAAAGTGAAAAGCAAGTGAAGGGAATAAGTCACTGTTGACCTCCATTATTGATTAAGCAAAACATGTTATTTATCACTGGGAGAGGTTTGGGAACCATAAAAAAAGCCTATAAATTTCCCAAATTTTACAGCTTGAACTAAACAAGTTGAGAGTTAATAAAGTGCAGACTACCTCTAGAGACCTAAGGCAAATAATTCAGAACTGTTTTGGGGCGCATGAGCGAGCATTAAGCTGTCGATAACGCCCGAGTGCAATATTTTTACTTAGATTTGTTTTCTTTTTTGTCCGCAAATAAGGAAATCAATTTTGTATTTAGTATACCATATTTTTCCCTCTCTGTCTCTCTCCCTCTCTCTCTCTCTCTCTCTCTCTCTCTCCCTATCTATCTCCTTCTCTTTCTCTTTCTCTCTCTGCCTGTTTACGCTGTTGCCAATCAAGCTACCTCTCGCTGCTGACTCTCTTGTTTTTGTTATTGTTGGCCCATTGAGCTGGTGGCCCGTGGTCAGCGGGGCTTGTGGGTGTGACCCGATGCACGCGTGCCATAAATTTTATAGACTTAAAGATAACAAGAACACAACAACCACAACAACTACAACAACAAATGCAACGCATGAGTGCAGTAAGAGTCCATTAGCAGAGCTTGTTAGCAGCAGCAAGTGGGCGACTGGGCGACTGGACGACTGGGCATGGCCACGATGTTGTTTGTTTTTCCTATTTCGATTCATTTTCTGGCCGTCATCGTCGTCGTCATCGTCGTCATCGTCGTCATCGTCGTCTTCTTCTGGCTTTAGCCAATGACCCACTGAGCAAATTGTTGTCTCTGCCGCTTGCAGTGTGTGACGAAAATAAATGCGAAAATTGTCAAGAAAAACAAACAATTTTGATAAAAATATACAAAATAAGCGCCACAGGATGAATTATCAAAGGACCGCGAGTGGCGGCGAGATGGCTGCGGGTCGGTGGGAGATTGTTGCTGTTGGCCAGGGCCAAACGCTAGCAATCGAGTCCAATCAGAGCCAACAGACGCACAGCGGGTCAGCAGCTCAACAAATGTGGCCAAATTGGCTGCACGGGTCATAAAAAGCTGAACAGCGTGCGTTGGCGCATGATTTGCTTGCTGCGAGCTGGCTGGGGGAAAGGGGATGGAGATGGGGATAGGGGTGGGCGTGAGGTTGGGGGCAAGGGCGGTAGCAGTAGTTTCCGCTGCTTTTGGGTTAAGAAAATTGACCAAGGAAATGGAACTGCGTGTGGGTGTGTAGAATGCAAGAAAAATAGATTTTTATCAGTCAAGTAGGTAAACAAAAAAACAAATATATATATATATATATATATATATATATATATATATATATAATTATTTATTAGAAATCCCAATATTCAGTCAAATTGAAAACCTAACTCAGACACTGAACATATGAGCATAAATCGATTATGATCGATAACTACACTCTACATAGATAACAGCCAGCATCGATAAAGAGCTAAACTAGCTTGGAAAACCGACTTGTTGGAAACTCAAGGAATGAATGTTGTAAATAAATAGCTATGTAGATCTATATTTTTTTGAGCTATCGACAAATAACGATTTACAGAAAATAATTAAAAAGTCTACGCATATAGAAGATTTATGTTTCGAACTCCATTTTCAGAGAAATATAGGCATAAATTGTGAGGATCTTGGCAGTCAACATAAATCGAACGATCGATAAATATAGCTATATATCGATAAATATATAATTTTATTAGGCAATTAATAAGACATTCTGTAAACATATGCCAACTTGGAATATGCACTTAAAGGACTTTATCTCAATTTTCAAATCATCGATAAATATCGACTGTGGATCAAGTAAGCTATATCGCACAAGAGACACTTACCTATTTGAGAGATGAAACATTTCCATCATCGTCTCGTGCGTGTGCGGGTGGTGCGCATGCTGGTGATGCGGATGTGGAAGAGCATGTGAATGCGGATGCTGGTGCGGATGTGGAAGCGGCTGGGTATGCGAGTGATGCAGCGGCGCATGCGGATGATGGTGGCCATGTGGCAACATGCCATGCGCAACGGCTGCCGCATACGCAGCCGCACTCGGCTGCACACTACAGCCCGCATACCGTCCGTAGGCGTGGCCAGCGTTGGCACTACCATACGATGCATTCGGATACCACATGTTGGGGTACATATTGGTCGAGGATGAGCTCGGCGAGGGCGGTGGCGGCAACGCCAGCGCCTGGGAATGTCCATAGGCGGCATGCTGACGCCCGGCGCTGCCAGCTGCGCTGCTGCTGCTGCTACTGTTGCTGTTGCTACCGCCGCCACCCGGACCCGGTCCAGTGCCCGGCGATGGATAACTGTACTGGAAGCTGGTGTTGGAGGGAGGCCGCAGCATTATGTCACTATTCGATGGCGTCGGCGCTTGATAGTAGCTATTCGCAGCGCTGCTACTGGCCGCATAGTCTGAATCAGTATAGCTGTCATCCAGCTCCAAATCCTCCGGCTGTTGGGTCTCAGGTGTGGCTGCCTCCTCAGCGGGCGACCAGGCGGACGCATATCCCCCCAGCTGCTGCTGCTGTTGCTGAGGATCAGCCTCCGGTTGCTGCTGCTGCTGTTGCTGCTGCGGATCGTCAAAGTAGGGAATGTCTGTTTTGAGATCTTCAACGTCCGCCTGCGCCGCCTGATCGTCGCTGGAGTGCTCCGAGGTCGACCTGGTCGCCGCTTGCGCTGGACGCTTTAGGTACGCATCGAGGGCGCTCATTTTGATGACCGGGCCGCTGCAGGTGAGAAAGAAGCATAAATAAACACATCTAGATTAGTTCGGTTGGTAGTTAAATATAGAGAGAGACGGATAAAGAGAGAGGCAGATAGAGATAGAGCGACTGAGCGCGGCTGTGAGGCGTGAAAGAGAGGTCAAGGGCAGCGTGATATGGATTGGTCAATAACAATTTGATATAACAAGTTGTTAAGTTTTTAATTTATTGCCCCTGTTCGACAGCGATTTAATTAATGACACCCTGTAATACGCCTGCCTAGAGTATTTGATGAATTCCACAAAAACCATAGACAAATTTATATATTTGCTATAAATTTACTGTTATTTTATAAATACGAATAGTCATTGTGCATAGAGTTGCCAGACTCTCATATTCTGCAAATCTGGGAGCACGCACGAGTTGCCGGACTTTTATAATCAGAGAAGAAAGCAACATTCAGAAAATCAACATTTCAGAAATTCCATGTTTTCCTATTCAGTCTAGGCTCAATGAATTATGAATTAGCAAATGGGTATTAACAGAGTTGCCGGACTTTCACATTGGCAACACTCTGAAACTCTAACAGCCTTTATTCAGCTCCAATTGATGCTCAGTAAGCTTTGAGATGGCATATACTTATTAAAGTGTTACCAGACTTTCATTATTTTTTTACCTAAAACAGAGTTGCCATACTTTAAAAACAAACAGCAATCTGGTAACATTTAATCAAGTGCACTGTTTTAATAGAAATTTTGATAATTCATTTCATTCCCATAGTGCATGTGCATACCCAATGTGGCAGTGTGTAGCTACAGGGTATCTGCGCGAGATCAACTCATAGTTTTGCCTTATCGAAAACAATTTAATTTTGTTGTTTCATAATTTATTTGATTGCTCTTGTTGCGTGTCATGTAGTAAATAAATTCATATTTTCTATTATTTTCCATATACAAATATTTTCCTCTTTTTTTGAGTTTTTGTTTTTTAATTATATGTACATATATATATTTTATTATTATATTCGTTTGTCGGGCTTCTTTGTAAATCTATTTTCGTGCAAGGTTTTGGATTCGAAATAGATTTAAGAGCAAGCATATCAATAACGTAGGGTATAGCTGCCTAAGAAATGCACTGTTTAATGATGTAAATTCAGTTATATATTTTTATATTTTATAGTATTAAAATAATAATAAAGTAAAACATTTATAATACAGTATAAATATATTTATTAATTGTTATTTCACACATAGTTAATTAGGTATTTTTATTTATTTATTAAAAAAAAAACAATTGAATATTTATTTTTTTAATTAAAAAAAATTTAAAAAGTTATACTTATTTATTTTCATTTTATAAACAATTAATTATGTATTTTTATTTATTTATTTTAAAAAATCAATTGAGAATTTCCTTTTGACCTAAAATTTGTTGTTTAACTTTTACTGGGTATCTGCTTATCGTTCAGTTTCATCATTAGCTCATTAGCTCAAAATGCGAAGACTCGTAAAATGCTAAAAGCGATAAACAGAAGGCTTTATGTGTCATAGATATATTTCTAAAATATACATCCACATACTTAAATATATATAATACATATTTATATATATATATATATATATATATATATATATATATATATATATATAAATATATATAAGTATATGTAAGATTTATAGTATATTAGCAAGTGCTGCCTATAAATAATGAGCATACCACAAAATACACACAAGATATACATAAACATTCATATATATGTTATATATATCCATGTGATATCTTTGAACTATATAGTTATTTATATATTTAATTCTCTATTCGATTGTCGTTGGTGTTGTTATTGTTGTTGTTAGTTTTTCGTTTGACAATTGAGCAAGTTCTATGGAAATTCCCAGCCAAAAAAAAAAAGAATTTTATTGACGGATTACTAAGCGGATCGTGTATCATTTTTATATATGTATGTATTTTTAATGGGTATGACTAGTCGGTTGAGAGGGGCGAGGTCAATCAACCCGAGTGGAAAAATATATTTAAAAACAAGGTTTGTTTTTATTTTTGTTTTTTTTTCACTATCATTGACAATAAAAATAAGGAAAAATAAAACAGACATAAAAACATTTCATTTGTACATTTTTTTTCTTCTTCTCTCTCTCCTTATAAATTCGATTTTGTTTTCATTTTTATGACATTCTTCACATTTTTTTTATTTTTTTTTTTGTATATATTATACATTCCTAAGGCATACGTGCATATATTATACCTTTCTATTATACATTCACATATACATATGTATAATATTCCTTTCATTAATTTGAGCTTTCGAATCCAAATATAACAGTGTTGAAAAACGCTTAATAATAATATTTATTAAAAAACATTTAATGACAATGGCATTTCACATTTGTTTAGATATTATATATATATGGAACTACTCTATAAACATTTTATATGCCCATATACATATTCAGATATCCCTAACTAACAATCGACAAAAAAGTATGCTTTAGTTTATTTACAGCTGTTGTAAAAAGTAAAAGAAAAGGCAAACAAAAAACCCGCTTCTGTCAAGGACTCTTTGCAAATTTAATTATCAGATGCAAAAGTGATTGCGAGTGAAAGAGAGAATTAAAGAGGGAGAGTTGGAGATCGAGCGGGTCGCAACGCGTGTGCCTGACTGAATACGAATGCGGGTCAATTGCCTTGAGCTGTTAGCTGCCCTTGCCATTGTCGCTATCGCTGTCTCTCTCTTCTACACATGTAAAGTTCGCAAATTGTGTCCATCATCAATCAGCAAGAAGTCTGCTTCGCATACTTATTTGAGCTGTGAGAGCTTTTACTTCATTTGCATTGTAATTATCCATATGTACATATATGATACATACACGCACATACCCACACACTCACACATACATGCGTATTTGAATGTGTGAGACAATTATAATCTTTATACGCGTGAACACAGACTTTTTGATAGGCTTCAGACGCTGCCGTGTTATTCATTTTTTTTATGTTTGTTTCTTTTTTTTTTTTTTTTTGACAACCCACTCTCTTTATCTATCGCATTCGCTCTCTCTGGGAGATAAGTAAGTGTAACCATAACGATCCCAAAAACAGACGCCCACCAGGTGCTATTGTTGTTGTTTGTTGTTAGAGGCTTAAGCCGCAGCAGACGTTGCCAGACTGACAGCAGCTTTACACTCACGCACAATGCGTGCAGCAGGCGGGCGACATGAGAGGAGATGCGCCAGCCCGACCATGAGTGAGCGAGCCAGCAGCAGGTTGTGTGTGTGGTGTGTGTGAGAGAGTGAGTGAAAGGCAGACGCCCGAAAATATTTAATATTTATGTAGGTTAGGAGTCGCAGCAACAATGACAGCCAGCAACAAGGGCAGCCCCAACAATGCTTGACACATGCACATTCAAATAAACATACATACATAAAACCATACACACACATACACAGATATGCACACGTACGAAAGCAGAGCCAAATTGCAATCGCATACAAGCGACTGCATAATACTCTCCTATCTGTGATATGAAAAACTATGAATAATAAACTGCAGAAATTTCGGAAATTATTAATGCTATTAACATATCAATTATATGTTAGATAACAAATATTATTCTAATTAACATTCAATTAATGTCCTCTCCTTTATTATCGACCCTTGACAAAACGTTATCTAGTTTATATATAGCCTACTTTTCGCATTGTACATATGTAGTGTACAAAAATCAATTTCACTTACATGTTTTGTGCTGTTGCTTATTTTTCTGCATGAAGTCCGCGTCGACTGTTTGCTATTGTTAGTTTTTTTTTTTTTCTTCTAATTCTTCTTCTGTTTTCTTTCTCTTTGCTGCGGCTGCGGCTGTGGCTACTGATGTTAAGCTTTGGCTTTGGCGCCGCGACGCACTCACACTTTGCGTGCTCCTTTTCTTACTTCTTTTGCTTGCTTTGCGTGTTTGTTGCGCACGCCGCAAATTTGTTTATTTCCTTTTTACCTTTAGCACTTGCTGCTGCTGTTGTTGTTGTTGTTTCTCTTTCTTGTTGACTGCGCGGTTGCTTTTAGTTTGTAACGGTTTTAATGTGCTTGAGCTGAGTTTTTTGTGTTGTTGTTTGTTTTGTTTTGTTTAGTCTGTTTGTACTATATTTCTTTTGGTGGCTTGTTCTTGGTTCTTGTTACGTATGTACGTACATATATATGTATATATATATACATATATATGTAAATGTATATATTTTATATGAATTTGCTCAATGTGTACATATAAAAAATGTAAACCTTTAAGTTATTCCTCGCTTTTTTGTTTTCCTTTTTTTTGTTTACTTATTTTTCACATAGAAATGCATGCAGTACTTTTTGTTATTGTTTTTGTATTTTAACTTTGTATATACATATATACTTTTTATGTTTAGTATTTTAAATTATTTTTTATTTGGTATTTATTTGGTTGGTTTTGTTGTTGTTTTTTTTTATAAATTGTATTTTGTTGCTGCAGCTGCTGCTATTTTCGTTAAGTTGGGAGTTTTGCATTTGTTGTAGTATTCAAAGCAAACCTTTTTTAAATTTCTTTTGCTTTTATGTATCTATACATGTTTTTTGTTTTGTTAATATTTGTACAGCCGTTGCGATGCGGAGGTAATTGTTGTTGTTGTTGGTATGTCGCACTGTTTTCTGCAAGTGTATAATAGCTGTGTTGTTGTTGCTGCTTCTGCTCCTGTTACATTAGCTCATTGTGAACTCTAGGCAAACACGAAAAAAAAGAAAGAAAAAACTTGTTTATTTTTTAAAACTATGTTTTTGCTTAAGCAAAAAATGAAACATACACAAAATTCGCATACAAAAATCGCGCACTTTGCGCTCCGTTTAAGTTGTTGTTTGTCTTGCTTTGCTTTGTCTAAAAGCAATTAAATAGATTTTTAATTTATTTTAAATTACACTTATCATGTTTTTTTTTTTTCGTTTTTAACTATGTTTTTATGACTTTATTTAAATTTTGGGTCGCATTTGATTTTGTTTTCGTGTTGTTGTTGTTGCTAATTAAAAAAAAATATTTAAACATATAGCTAATCATTTTGTTTTTTTTTTTTTTCTTTATTTCTGCCTGTGTGTTGTCACCTGTTGCTGTTGTTCTTATTGTTGTTGCTGCCGTTTCAAGTAACAACGACACATAAACAAAAATTAAGAGCTTTAGTCAAATGGAAACCGGTCGAAGCTGCGTCTTCGCTTGTTCATTTAGCACGAAAGCTTGAAAACTGCCCGCGAGAAGGAGAGAGCGGATGGGTGGGTGGTTGATTGGTCGGTCGGTCGGTCGTACGGTCGGACGGCCAGTCGGCTAAGCGAGCGTATGAGGTAGACTGCAAATGAGCATGGACATGAGGATGGAAGAGAGCAGACGCGTTCTGTCTCAAAGCTTTCGACTTCGAGTTTGACTTCGAAATTTATGGACTTAAGCAGACATATTTAGAAAGCACATGCATTTCCATGTGTGTGTGTGTGTGGTTGCTTGAGTGTGTCAAGTAAGAAAAGTATAAGAGCATAAAACATGAATTTCTACAATGCGTGTGTCTTGTTGCTCAATCTTGTTGCTGTTATTCACACACCCCAAAATAAGGCGAAGCAAAAACCTCACACGCACATCCAGACCAAGGCTCACGCACAACAGGGATATGAAATATAGATGTCTACGCAAGCCAGGGGGTGGGCTTGGGCTTGATAAACAACCAAGACTGTAGAACTGTGGATAAATTTCTAGTACACATTGCAAAATAAACACGCAAAAGAAAATTAATGAGCAGCAGCGGTAGTAGCAGCAGCAGCAAAGGAATAAGCAGCAGCGGCGGCAGCGGTGACAGTCACAGTGACAGTGACACTGGCCTGGGTCAATCACCTGGGTCGCAGACGCAGTTACGAGCAATAATAGCAACAACAATAACAATGGCAAACTTAAACATTTTGTTGTTACGTACGCTCTCCCACTCTTCCCGCTCTCGCCCTCGCTCTCTCATCTGACTGCCTGGCTGCCTGCCTGCCTGAGTGGCTGGCTGCTTACTTTATTTGCATTGCGCGAGCACGAACAGAACAAAAACAAAAGCCTTCAAACTGGCGAGCAAAACGCACAGCAATTGCTAGACGGAGACGCAGATTATCAAAAAGAACAGCAACAATAACAGCAACAATAACAGCAGCAATAACAGCAGCAATAACAGCAGCAACAACATTGGCGCAAACAGCCGCGAGCGCAAAACAATAAATAAATTATATAATACGCTGGCTTGTTCTCGTTTATTCTCGCCGTTTGTCAGTGCGCCCAATACGGTGTTCGTAGACCCATTCTCTCTGCCCGCCCTCTGCCCCTCTCTCTGCCTCTCTCTCTATCTATCTCTCTCTTTGCCATAGCCTCTCGCCACTAAGAACCTAAACACTCCTTTACGCGTCGTTTGTTTACTTCTGTTTTCGTTCTAACGGTAAAGCAGTTAATTACAGAGCGCATTCACAACTGAGCGAATTACGTATACGCCAAGGGCAATAACAACAATACACATACGCACGCACAACTATGTATGCATGGTTATGTGTGCGTATGTGTGTGTGTGACGACTAGTTTATAAATAGAGCTAAAGATGTGACAATTTTTTCAGAGCGCATGATTGAATACCCAAGTATAACTGATAAATCACGCAGCTGTGAATTGGATAGCTTTGCTGCTTCTCATCGTATACCACACGCCCACACCCACACACACCCATGGTAAAGGACAATGTGCAAGCAACGTCCTTCGAAAAGTCGTTTAGTAAATTGCGCGCCGTTTTTGCTGTTCTTTTATTATTATTATTTATTTATTTTTCTTCTTTTTTTTTTTTTGGTTGGCAATAGTGCTGTCTCTGTCGCTCACGCTCTTTAACTTGTATGAGCTCTCTGCTGCTGCTACTGCTACTGCTGCTGCTGCTGCTGCTGCTGCTGCTGCTGCTGCTGCTGCTGCTGCTGCTGCTGCTGCTGCTGCTGCTACTGCTGCTGCTGCTGCTACTGCGACTGCCTCGACCTGGCCTAACCACTAACTGTAGCGACGACAGCGATGCCAACGGCAACATCAGGTGGTAGCTGCTGCTGGCAATTCGCCGCCGTCACCGTTTCCAAACCAAAAATAGCTTTGCACTCGCACTTACGCCACATAGAGAGCAAGAGAGTGAGATATAGAGACGTACATACGTTGGCATGTGTTTGTATGTATGTAAGTGGCTGTTATTACTCAATTTAGCACGTTCTATTGCTATTCTTGTTGCTGCTGCTTTTGCAGCTACTGCATAATATTGTTTTCGATTATTAATTGTTTACATATCTCTTGCCGTGCAGCTCACGCTGCGTATGCGTAATCTGTGCAGCAAAATTTAAGGGAACACTTGTTGTTGCTGCTGCCGCTCTCTTTCTCTCTCTCTCTCTGTCTCTCTCTCGCTGGCTCTGCTGTTGTTGACTTGTAGATCAGATTGCGAAAGCTCAGTTCGTTTGAGTGATGCTGATAGCGATAATAACAGTGATGCAAGCACTGCCAAACTGCCAAAGCACATTTCAGAGAGCAGAATAGAAAGAGCGAGAGAGTGAGAGAGTGAGAGAGTAAGCGCATTTTGACTGAGCTTGCAGTTAAGTGCAACTCACTGCGCTTACTGCGTTTACATTTACAGGCTCTCTGTTCTGCTCGGCTTGGTTTTGCTCTGCTTGGTAAGTGTTTTGAGGAGGTAAGAAATTTTGTATTGTGCTTTTAGCAGCACTAACAACCGCAGCAGCTGCTGCTGCCACTGCGCTGGTATTGGTTAGCACTTGTTGTATGCGTGTACAGGCTTCGCCTCTTTCTCTCTCCTCTCTGTTTTGTATGCGAGACGCAAGACGACGGGTACGACGAGACAACGACGCGTCGCTGCTGCAGCGGCGGCGGCAGCGGCAGATGCGACGTCAGCAATAATTTTGTCGTGCTCGAGGATACAACAAATAATTTGATAAAAGTCCATGTGTGTCTGTGTTTGTGTGTGCGTGTCTGTGGATATGTGTGTTGAATATTTTGCAACAAATTCCCAAAGTTAATTATTATGAAAATTAATAACTTTTTAAGCGTGCGCGTAGCGTCGCAGTCGCCGCTGGCTTGAAAGCTGCTCTTGCCGATACTTTGACGTGCGTTCGAATCAAAGATGTTTAGGAAGAAGAAGATGCAGAAGAAGCTAGGCAGAAAGCACCATTCAAAAAAAAAAAAAAAAAAAAAACTAGCAACAACAACAACGGCAAATCGGACGAAAATGAAATAAAATAAGAAATATACGAGCAACACACAAACACACACAAGCACACACAAGCACACACATACACATATACGCATAGCTACAAAAGCGAAAAAAAATAAAACCTTGAAAAAAAAACAACAACAAATATAATAAAAACCGAAAAACTTTATTAGACTTTTAATGAGTGCGTTTTGTTCGTTGTTTTTTGGTGTTGTTGTTTATTTGTCGTAGTTGTTGTTGCTGTTGTTGTTACTATTGCCTATTGGTTGCTGTTTATTGTTTTTAATCTCTTGTTTCTTTGCTGTGTTGTCCTATCGCTTTGATATTTTGATTGATTTGGCGGCACAAACAAATAAATAAAAAATATTTACAAAATATCTATATATGTATATATATACACACACACATATATATATATATATATATATATATATATATATATATATATATATATATATATATATATATATATAGAAAAATATTGAAATGCATAGATTGTTAGCAAAATTAAAAGCAATTCGAAAATACGAGACGAAAGCAAATAAACCATAGAAAAGCAAAAACAAAAAAAGAAACTGGAAATTCATTAATATGTTAATTTTTGGCTTGTCTATGCCATACAAAAATTAACAACCATACACACACACACACACACACACACAGGCACAGGCGCACATGGGCACGTACAAGCCACATATACATATACACAAATACATATATATGTAAGTAAACATATATTTATATATTTGTGTGCAAGAGTTTGTTCTTGTTGTTGTTTTTGTTTTTGTTTTTGTTTTTTTTTTCTATGCTGTAAGGTGGAACAGAACGAACATTTGTTGCAGCCTCTCTCAGAAATCTGTTCGACTGCCGCTAGATGGCGCAATTTGCAGCTGATTATCACACCCACCTCGCCCACCTCCTCTCCACCCAGCACATACACACAGGTGCACACACTAGAAACAAAAACAAACATGAATTTTTGATCTTTACTCGAGCATACGTTGCACATCATTTAGTTTAATACCGTTTTCGAATCCAATTATGATTTCAGATTTTGATTTTAATTCCGATGCCAAAACAGCACACAAAAAAATGAAAAAATAATAAAGTAACGGCGACAACAACGACGACAACGTCGACGACGACGACAACGACGACAACGACGGCTACGACGACGGCGACGACAAACGGAACGCAGAAAAAACAGAAAACTGAAACACAACAATTGAAACTGAAGCTGAAGTGAAGCCAGCAGCTATCGAACAAGCGAGCGAGCGAGCTAGCGAGCGGGCAAACGAGCGACGAGCGACGAGCGACGAGCGAGCGAGCGTACGTTCGACGTCCGAACAAACCGCTACAGAAACAGAAATTAATTATATTGAAATCACAAACTAAACTAATCAGCCAAAGCAGCCCAAGCAGCTAGGCCGCTGCCGCGAGCGAGCTTCAGCAGATGGAGAGAGCGGACGAGCGGATGAGCGAACGAGCGAGCGAAAAAGCGAGCGAGCCGAACAAACGTCAAGCAATGCAAAGCACTTTGCAGAGAGCGCAAAGTGGGCGCCAAACAATGTGAGAGTGATAGCGCGAGTGCAAGAGAGACAGGGCGAGATTGAGAGAAATTACCGTTTTATTAAGCCTTGCCTTAAAGGATAACAACAATAACAACAACATCAACAACAAAACGCGCAAATACAAACACACGCACACGACAAGACTTCCGTTTTTAAGCTAATTTCAAGTTGATTTGGTGTTTTAGTTTTCTTTACCATTTATTGTTTCTGTTTTATTTTATTTTATTTATTTTTTTATTTTTTTGTATAACAACCACTACGCCGCGACGAAGTAGGAGAGCACTGCGGCGGCGGAGGTGAGCTTTTGCGACGGTAAAACTGTGAGCGCGCTAACGTCGCTGCTATGGCGGCTATGGCGACGACGAAGCTCAAAGCCGCTGCCCGCACACTTACACAACAGGCTAGGCGGGACGTGCAGCGAACACGCACACACACACATGCATGTATATGCACTGAATATTTTTAGAGACATACATGTATTGAGAGCATTAACTGCATCAGGTGCCCTGCCTGAGTTGTGTCTCGACCTGCGATTTGATTTTAATGCGTCGCCGTTACTTCGCGCGGCTGCTAAACAGTAAAAAAAAAAAAGAAGCAATTGAACTAACTACGCGGCGAGCATCTGCGACGGCAACGTCTTTGGACTTGGACTGCTGTCGACCGACTAGCGACGACTGTCGATTGACTCGACAGGCGACAACAGCGAACCAATTGGCATTGGCATTGGCGGCGTATTACTCCAAGCCCAGACTTTTGGGCCAGGATATCATACATACAGCTGAGACGATTTGGCTAAGAGCTCACAAACACACGGACACACGCACACATACACAAAGCTTTCGGCAATGCTTTTGTTTTTGTTTGGTTTGCTTCATTTATTTTGAGCGCAAGCTTTAAGAGCTTTGCCTGCAGGTCGTATGCGTAATATTTTTGGATTTTGCTCTCGCCGCCGCCGCGCGCACTCTTATACTGAAATCCGAGGGGTGGGTAAGCGTTTGAATGTTGCTGCAGCTCTTGGCGCTTAAATTTGAAAATGATATTATGCACGTTAGCTAAATATTTTATTGTTTCCACTGAGCTGCCAAATTTAACCGCTAAGAAATAAATATTAGTGTAAGTAAATTTCAAGTCAGTGCCGTAAAGCTCGTTAAAATACGATAAAATAAGATAAAATGATCAAAAACGATCAGCTCGAGCAATTATAATTTAAAAATTGATTGCTAGTGAAATTATACTAAAGGTTAGTATTCTTATTAAAAATATATTTATATTGTTCTTAAATAATATTAACTGCAGAAAATAAATTATCCTCAAAAGTACACTATAATCTGACCATCTGCTCCTTTATTCTACCGTATATAAAATTAATAGTTCTTAGAAGCCAACCACTCTTATTTTTTACTTTAATATTTCCAAAAAATTATTTATTTCATCATTTATTGCAGCGACGAAAAAGCCGCATATAAGTTTTTAGTAATTTAGTATTTTTCTGGATTTCTACACCACGCTTTCATGGTCACGCTGAGTTTACTTAGCGCCTTATCAAAATTCATTTTCTTTTTAATCCAGTTAAGTATTTTATTTATTTTTGCTTTGGGTCATACCGAATTACAACAGTTGTAAATTATGGAATTAAAAAACTTATTCACATTAAATAAGCTACAATACATTTGTTTGATTTGAGTCGCGCAACACACTGAGCTCATCGGGCAAAGCGAAAATGTGCACCTGCTTCTCAACCATAACATCATGTAAATTGCCCATGTGCTGCGGCACAGACGTAATGCCTTCGATGTAGAGCGACTTGTCCCATGGACACTCGTCCAGGGCTGTTAGTAGGCAGCGTTTGCTGCGGTCAAAGCTGGTTTGCTCCGTCGACAGAGAGCGTAAATAGAGACGCCAGTACAAAGAGTTGCGACGAAGAATCGAATACTGTTCGGCCGCCTCCGCGGAACGGTGCGGATTGGTGGGCAGAAAAGTCTCGAACATGTTGATCAAGCGATTGTGTTGGAGCTGCTGCTGGAGCTGCTGCTGATTCTGCTGTTCAATTTGCAGTTCTGCTTCCATTTCGCCCATACTGCTGAAGTACTGCTTGAAGCGCAAATGGGCCCCGATGATAATGTGCAGCACCGATAGGATACCCGCCTTGCAGTGAATGAGGCGCGAGCGCAGTTTGTACCATTGCAAGGTCCACAGCGCGGACCAACGATGCAGAAAGGTCATATTGCGCGGAAACTCGAGCAGCGCTGGCTCCAGCACGGTAGTCAACCGGTGACCCAGGGTGTTACTACGGTTGGGAGTGTGGAACATCAACAGCAGCTGCAACTCACGCACCTGCTCCCGCATAAAACGGCAGCGCGTGCGCTCCAGCTTTTCCGGCTCCAGAGCGAACACTGGCTTTGCCAGCAGCTGGTCCAGCAGATTGAAGGCTTTGTCCTCCTCGTTCAGCAGGCAGAGCATCAGGCAATGCGAGCGCAGCAGCAGGACCAGACGATTTGGTAGGAAGTAATCCTCCAGCGGCATAGGATCCACAGCCCCAGAAATTTGCTCGTCCAACACATCCAAAGCAGCATTCAGTATACGGGTGCTGCGCTGGATCAGTTCATTCGGCGCAGCTATGATCTCGTCGGGGCGGCTTTTCGAGCTCCTGCCCAGAGCCAGGCATTTGAGTAAATGGAGGGCCTCCGGCCTGTTCTCCTGGGCCAGCAGCAGCTCAACACGCACCACAAGCGCATGTAGCACGTGAGTGTCCTGGTAGTCCGGAAAGATGCTCAATATAAGGGTTAAGATTTTGGTGCTGTACTCCACATTCTCGTCATTGGGCGCTGTCTCATGCTCGGTGATGGCCATCTCGGTGTAGAGGCAGGTGATTTGCTTATTAGCTGGCCGATTGAGCAGCTCGCGCATGCGCCGCCTGGCCTGGATAGAGTGCACCGCCGTCAGTTGGCCGCCTATCTTCAGCATCGTCAAGCGCAGTCGCTCGAAGCGGAACCAAAGCAGGAGAAAGACCAAACGCTGCGAACTGTCCAGCACGGCTTCGCTGCAATCGATCAGCGTCTGGGCGATGCAATCCACATAAAGCTCGTGGCCGATGGCATGTGACAAAAAGGTGGGGCAGGAGGCCATCTGCTTGGCCATCTGTATCACGGCTGTGCTGTAGTCTAGGCCGCTGCTGTGCTTGGGCAGCGAATAGGTGAAGCGATCGCCCATTTCGACGAGCAGCATCTCGATGGCCTCCGAGTCTCCAATCTGATCCATGCGTGCACACAAGCGCTCCGCCAGGCAATCGGTGCGCACGAACGGAAGCTTGGTTAGCTGAATTACCAGCAGCAGCATCTTCATGGTGCTATCCACGCACTTGAGTGGGAATATGTAGGCGGAGACATCCGACAGGTAGATGCACCGATGCCAGTCGAGAGGATTTCGCGGGCCTTCACCCAGTTGGGTATAGGGCAGAAAATAATAGGACTGACGCAGCCGCTCGACACGTGTCCAAATCTCGTGCATTGGCATGCCCGAGCGTAGTACCAGCTCCTCGTACTCAAGGAGTGGCGCCTCGTTGGCCGCGCACGCGTTCATGCACTTCAGGTCTATGCTCCGCAAATTCAATTCGACCGCCAATTTGAGCAGCGCAAACATCTCTCCAGAACGTCCGGTTTGACGCATGAAGAGCACACAGTTGTTGAAAAGCTTCATCATCAACTCATCCCCGTAGCGCGGGGAAAACTGGTGGCGCTTGTCCAAGTGTATGCGTTGCATGCGTCCCATGCTTTGCTGATAGAGGAGCAGCACATCCGGCACATTGCAGCGCGCCATTGAGCCTTGTGTGGTCATGATGAGGGCCGCCCACAGGGTGTACTCGTAGGGCGTGCGTTTCAGCATCTCCTCAAGCTTGATGGCCACCTGGAAGGGAAGTGTGCATTAGTTGAGCAATTGGCTAGTTAGTTAAATATCGACTCCACCCACCTGACTATCCGGATATGTGACGCTATTCGTCTCCACGTAGAGCTTCAGCAACTTCGTGTTGCCCGTATGATGCGTGAGCGCCGTTTCGAGCTTATGAATCTGCTCTTCGGCGACGGCCAGGCGATTGCTCTTGGTGACGGTGGTGCCGAGCAGCTCATGCAATTCAAACCACTTCTCAAGTTGTTGCGGCTCGTTGGCCAGCAAGCTCTGCAGCTCTTGGATGCGCCGCGTCTTCTTCGCAACCTCTTTGGCGCTCAACTTTGGCTCTTTGGCCGAAATGGATTTGTTCAGTGGACGCTTAGCGTTTTGAATGCGGTTAAATCGATGGTGCTTGGGATCAATCAAGCACCGTAAATTGACTGAGTATTTTGGATGGGTAAAAGCTGGCAACGTCGTCAATTGAAGGTAATGTTTATTAGCGCCTTTGTCCACATAGTATTCGACATCGCGATTGAATTCGAGGGTACGACCCTTTGTTGTCTTTTTGGAAGAGCTGCGGCTCGACTTCACAGGGGGATCGGAGCTTGAGTCCGAGTCCGAGTCCGACTCCGAGTCAGGGCTCGAATCTTGGTTTGACTCTGAATCCGAGCCAGCACCTGAGCCCACGTTCGGGTCGCTGGCTAAGCCGGCGCGCGAACCTGAACCTGAGCCTGAGCCCGAGGGACGAAATTCAGTGGGGCAATTGGTCTCGGGTTGCGTTAGAGCCTCAAAGCTCTTATTTTGCTGCCATTCAACATTGGCATCGGCTAATTATAAATAGGAATTTTAATAGTTTTCACTAGTTGTAAAATTATAAAAATCAAACCTGATGTTTCCAAATTCTCTGCATTTAAATTTGAAGGTTTTTTATTTTTCTTATCGTCGTATGCCGGAAAGAGAGACATGTTTGCGATGTATCAATGTTGCAAGTACTGAGCAAAATGGTTTATATTTTCATTTTAATATTGACACTAGCAATATTTAACAGGAGCACTGGCTTCAATCCCGCACACTAGATTTGAGACGTTTGTATTGTTTGTGAACAGCTGTTATTTGCTTATCTCGAAAAGTTGTCAATAGTTTGCAGCAATCGAGCAATCATCGCGTGAGCGAGTGCGCGCTATCAGGGCACGAAGTATCGACAAATTAAAACTATCTAAATTTAAATAATGCTCAATTTTTCCACAGTGTCTTGAATTGTCGCCTTAAACTAAGTAGAAAACACCAATTCCTGATTTGTTGACTACTGATGTTAACAATCGATGAAAAATATTGCTATGGGGAACTATCGATTGTGTTCAAGTACTGACGTTTTCGATAACGTCCACCACTGTCATTGAGTAAATTAATAAAACAGTTTCGATTACACAGCCAAAAATGGCGATTAATTTTCAAATTTGGGTTTTCTGCATTTTTTAACGTTTTTTATTGAAAACAGTTTATTAAAATTGTATTTTTGCGTCTAGCACAAAAAATTTTTGTATATTGCATTTATTCATGTTAAACGCTATGTTTACATGCTATATATTGTTGGTATGTATGCGAAATTGTAATTTCAATTAGTTTTGCTCTCTATTCATTTGGTGCACATCGCAAATAAAATTGAATAATCTTTTTGTTTCAGTTGCGATTACGGTTACGGTTGCGGTTGCTTAGGTACTGCATTCAACTACACTTATTTATCTAGATATATTCTTATTAAACATTACTTTCACTATTTTCTATTCCATGCTTTGCCGCCGCGGCGACGCGAGTACGGGAGTATTTGCTAATGGACGTGGGAATGGCGGCTACGGCGGCGGCGGTCGCTGCAGCTGCGTCGACATCGGCGCCGGCAACGCGAATGCTATTGCCAACGGGATAAACGCAGCAGCCGCGCCGCTGCTTCCGGGTCGAGGGTGAGCCGCCGCTGCTGTTGTTCCTATCACCGATTTGTACTAGAATGGGAAGATCCTCGCTGCGCGCGAACACGAACTCCTCGGAGGACAGACGCTTGCGCAAGCGTCCACCAACCACGTCAGCCTTTTTGCTAGCGCCATTGCTTAGGGGCGAGGGCGATGCCGGCGCCACAATGGCCGGCGTCTCCGGTTGAGCGGCGGCGGCGCCGCCGTAGACAGGAAAGTGCGATTCGAGCACACCTGGACGTATAAGGATCTCATTGAGTGCATGGCCGCCGTTCAGCTTCGCTGGCTCCTGCTGCTGCTTTCGGCTGGGCGTGGCAAACTGCTCCAGCGATGATTGCGAGTTGGCGCTGTAGAAGCTGCTGTTGGTGTCCGTGGAGCCAACCGTTGCCGTTGCCATCGACGTTGCCGTCAACGTCGCCGCTGCTGTCGCCTCCGCCTTGGCGCACTGCTGATGATCGTGCGCGGGACGCGTGCAACAATCGCGTCCATCGCGACGACAAGGACAGTGTGGACAGAGGCGCAGGCAGTGCTCGTCGGCCAGGATGTTGCTGTCGCTGAACGTGAGCTTCTTCACGGGCGACGAGCGCGTCTCCTCGTCCAGCTGATCTGCCGACTTGGAGCTGGCCGCGCATGGCACCGCCGCCGGCAGCTGTAGCCGATGGAGGCTGTGCGCCGACTCGAAGCTGTCGTCGCTGGAGTTGGAGTCCAGGCCCAGGCTGTGCTTGTACTGCAGCTGCTGGCGATGGTGGGCGCCCGGCTCGGGGAAGATGCGCGGGAATGTGACAAAGACACGGCCCAGCCGCTTGTACTGGTCCAGGTTGCGTGTGTCCTCCGCACAGCCGGACAGATTCTCGCTGAACTTGGGCGCGCGCCGCATCACCTTGGGCGTGTGCAGTTGCGACTCGAATATATCCTCCAGTGGCACCTTGGGCACCCCGGCCGCGCCCACACCCACGCCCATGTGCTGCAGATAGCGCTCGACGCTGTTGGCCAAGCTGATCGGAACGCTGCTGCGCGAGGATACGCTCGAGATCTCGGACAGGGTCTCCGGGCTGGCCAGCGGCGCCAGACCGTACCAGTCGTCGTGCAGCAAGTCCACGGCCTGGCCGGCCAGCGAGGCACGACGCAACGCCTGCGTCAGCGGCAGGGAGCGCGGCTTGCGCTCCGAGTGCTGCCGCGCCAGCGGCTGTAGCTCCGCCAGCGATGGCGGTGGCGTTGGAGCCATGTCGAAGGCGACGGCGCGCAGCCGTGGTGCCTCGCCAGCCTCGCCAGCGTCGGCATTGAGCAGCACCGTTGTCGTCTCGCTGAGCATGGAGCAGGGACTCTTCCGCATCGTCGTCACCGTGGTGATGCTGTCGTCCAGGACGCTTGATATGTCATATGGAGTGGTGGTGGAGCTGAACTGGCTGCGCCCAAAGATGCTGCCCGCTATGGATGAGGCCTTGCTGCCGGCCAGCGGCTGAGCCGTGCGCTGCTCCAGCTGATGCTGCAGATTGGTGAACGACGTCTCCAGGCATAGCTTGTGCTGGGCCGTGGGCGTCAGCATGATGCAGTTGCTCAAATTCGAATAGGAACTGTCCGCAGGACGCTTGCAGTGCGGCGCACCGATCAGCTCCTGATGCGCTAAGCTACCGGCGCCGGCGAATTGACGAGCCGTGTCCGGAATTGGATTTGGGTCCGTGTCATGATTGGGCTCCTGGCCGGGCTCCTGATCGTCGTCCTGGTCCATCGAGGTGGTGGAGAACGCATTTGAGGTCTGGCGCTGGGGCTTGCGTGGGCCGCTAGTCGTTACAACCTGCCAGTGTTGGGCAACGAAAAAGAGAGAACGTATTAGCTCCTCGATCAGAGCAGCAGGCGTAACGGCTTCTCGCATGTAAGCAAGTATAAGTATGTGTGTGTGTGTGTGTGTGTGTGCCTGTGTGTATAGCAGTTACAGTAGAGATCTACACATACAGTTGCACAAATACATACACACGACGACTATTAACAGCTACACATGTATGTATGTATGTACAATATATAAAGGAAATGTTTTATTTTTGTTTTTTGTTTTTGTGAATGAGCGAAAGCGCGTGCGTGAGTGGGAGCCTGAGCAAGAGAGAGAGAGAGAGACAGACACAGAGAGAGTGAGAGAGAAAGAGAGAACGTTTGGGAATAACATATCTAAATTAGTATGTACATAAGTATGTACAAATGTATGTACGTATACGAAAAGAGCTGAATTGGTGTCCAATTGGATATTGGATGGGCGTGAAAAGTACCAGGACTTGGGATCTGATTGGAATGGACGTTTCTTGTTGCTGACAATGACACGTGACACGTGACACGCGATACCGATGGCGATGGTTGAGTAGATACAAAGTATTGAGTATAAAATTACATTTAGATAGTTTTATTGGAGAGGCAATGAAACAAAAATTGTATAAAACTTGTTTGGTTAGGAAGGATCAAGAATAATATATATATACATGCATATATATACATATATATATATATATATATATATAGTATATATAGTAATGTAAATATCATTATAAAGAGACAGAGAGAGAAAGAGAGAGAAAGAGAGAGAGAGAGAGATAGAGACTTGTATTTTGATTGATTTCTTTTCTTTTTTTTTTTTTTGTATTATTTGAACGAGAGCAAAATGGAAAGTTTTTTAAGTCTTGTTTAAGTAGTTGGCAGCTGTACCTGGTATCGGTATTTTGTGTTGTCGAACTTGTTGTTGTTGTTGTTGTTGCTGTTATTGTCGTGTTATCTTTACATTTACGAGCAGTACATGCCTTTACGTTACGGTCTCTACAAGACACGACCTGAACGCCCACATCGCATATCGTTTGGCGTTTATCGTTTATCAGTTATCGGTTATCGTTTATCAGATTCACCGTTAGTACATACATATGTGGCATAGTTGAACATATCGTGTTAACAACAAACAAACAAACAAACAAAAATATACAATTAAATTCATTTGTTAAAGATTTGACAATTTGTTATTGATATTTTTGCAATTTGTCAAGATTTCCATACGCAATCCGAGCGAGCGAGCAACAGTTAGCCTCACTCCGGCTCGGCTCCTGACAGCCTGCCTACACTTAGTCACGGGCGTTACTCGGCTTTAGTTGACTTTACTTTGCATGTAACTAGCAGTAAAATGTATTTAAAAAACGGTGAATGTAATTAACTAATTAACTATCGCACTTGCTAGCACACAAAGCTTCACAACAAACAAACATTCCCATGCAGCATTTTGGCGTTCCATTAGTCTAATCAACTGGCTCGTTCGTGTATGTCTAGAATTTGAGATGCCCCAGATTCCGTAGTGTTGTCTCGAGTTGTTGCAAAAAAAAAACAAAAGCACTTACCAAAACGAAAAACTGTAAAGAGTAACACATAAAGAACAAATGATAATTAATAGCTCATGTCTGACATTTTCTAATTTGTTGCGCTAAATAGGAGCAAATCGTCTGTACTTAGCTTTTAATCTGTCTAAAATTTGATTGTGGCATATTTACCATCAACAATTTAGATTTAGCATTACCCTAACTAGGCTCTTCTAGCAACTCACATTCAAATATCTTGAAAGCCCTAATGTGATGTTACTTTTTTAGCTATGTTAATCTCAAAAAGGCAGTTCTCAAAGTAGAGCTAGCAATTTCGAAAATTTGATAGCCAAAGCTGCGTTTTTAAATTGTTTTATTTCAATAACTTTTTCATTTCATGTGTAGTTTAATATTGCATAGTCTCTAGTAGTCTATGTTTTTTACTATCTCTAATACCATCTTTTTCCAATTTTCAATACAGTCTATAAATTTTTCTAATGCTCCATATAACTCTATTTCTTCCACTTATCTACATCATTTCATATAGCTCCATATATTTCAATATTTTCGTATACCTCTACAGTTTTCCATGTATTATAACAACCCAATCAAGCTAAAGCATTTCAACTTTACCCATTTGAAAGAAAAGAAGGAAAAACATTTGCTTTTTAAATATTGTGTTTACACATATTTAGTAAAATATATAAATAAAAATACATTGAAATGAAACATTAAAAAATAATATTTTAACAATAATAAAGGCAATAAAATAAAATGCAAATACACTGTTTAACTTAATGTACGATAGATAAACATTAAAAATTAAGCTTAGGCAGTAAATAAATTAAAAAATTAAACAAATAAATTATGCAGTGAGTCAAGAGACTAGCTAACTAAGTAGTAACTAACTAGTGGCTAGATCAGTGAGAATATAAAACGTATATAAATATATGTATATATATATATATTCATATGTGTCATTAAAAACATAAGATTCAATTAAAATATACATAAACAATTGTAGGAGAAACATAAATTAGCGCTTAACTGAGGCTTTAAAGTGTTGTTGCTTTTGTTGTAGTAGTAGTTATTGTAGTAGTTCTTGTTGTTGTTGTTGCAAGCATGTGTGGCAATGGGCGCTGCTTGCTGGCGAAGGCGTTGGCGTGGGCGGGGCGGGAGGCAGACTGTTTGGATGGGGGGGTGTGGGGGCGGCGCGCGTTGGACAGGTGTGTTTTGTGTTGCAGTTGAAGCTAACGCTCGACACCTTAACGTTACACTTAATAGCTAAGGTAAGCATATATGCACATATACATATATATATATATATATGTATGTATATGTATATGTAAATGTATGTATATATATATGCTGGGCTAAACTACATCATTGTGCGCTAAATATGCTAGAAACTAAATATATATATATATATATATATATATATAGATATATGTATATGATTGCTAAAGCAAACGACGAGAACGAGCATCATCATCATGATCACCAACATCATCATCATCATCTGCATCATGTTCAACTGGCTGTGGAACAACTATTCACCGAGGTACGTTCGTCATCGACCTCCGCAATTACCTTCTTGAGCGCGGCGAGCACCTTGTCGGGCATGTGATCCTGCAGCATGACAGGTGAAATGAGCACCTCATCGAAATCGGTTGAATCGGCCCAAATCGCCTGATAGACGGGTTCGCGACTCTTGAGCACATTCCTGCAAAAAGAGAAAACAAATAAGGCCACAGCAAGTCGCTCAGCCGATCAGTAAAAGAATCGAACTGAAGTTCTAAATGTTAACTACAAAACACACACATATAATATATATATATATATATATATATATATATATATATATATATATATATATATATATATGTATGTATATACAAATCAAAAATCAACAGACCCGAGTTATATATATTTCTCAAAAATTTATAGATATTGAAATAATATTCTAGCTACAATTCAAGAATCGACTAGAGCTAATTATAAAGAGAATTCAAACTAGAGAGAGTCAGGCATACAAAACGCATAGAGTGAGAGAGACAGAGATAGAAAGAGAGAGTGAAGGATGGGGTCGGATGTATATAATTAATATGCCATGCTGGAAAACATAAATCATTCAGATAAACGAATGAATCAAGAAACAAACGAGTAAGTTCCACTCGCCGCTTTCTTCAGCGAGAACGAGAACGAGTTCGGGAAAGTTTTGGGTAAGAGCTACGAATGGATCGAAACGTATATATCATGCGTCGTCTCATGCAATTGGCAAAACAATAAGAACTTCAGAAAACAAATCCAAGTTCGAATAAAACAAACAATAACACAACATATGAGGGAAAGAGACAGAGAGAGAGAGAGAGAGGGCGACAAAAAGAGAAAGAGAACGGGCAAAAGAGCAACGAGAGAGAGAGAGAGAGATCGTTTCGTAATCGTCTGTGCAATGGGCCTACCTCCAACCACTGTCGTATTTTTGCCTGAAAATAATTATAAATTATTATATTGAATGCAACGAAAGGCAGATTGATTGATTGATAATTGCGTAGGTTGTTGTCGGGGGAGCTGGTGGACAAAATGAACGAAACGAAAACGAATAACAGTTTGGAAAAACCGCTAGACAGCGCACAAAGCACACAGAGATAAACAGCTAACATGGGAGTCTTGGAAGCACGTTTGTTTTTTATGTAAATCAAATTGGATACAATCCTAATTCCTAGTATTTCCAGTCAAATACTCAAAGAAGAAGCTAAAGTGTATACTGTATATATACTGTATACTGTATAGTAAACACAGTCTGTAAGATTGGAGCTCTAGCCTCTATTAATGCGTACGGGCTAACTAGGTCCTACTGTACATCTTGGTGAACTAGAAAAGTCCACAAGTGAATAATCGATTATACTACTCTACTCTACAACGAAAATTGTAAGGTTAAATGGAATCAGTTGCGCAGAACTGAACTGGTTCAAATTGTAAGCCTAAGAATACAATTGCAGTTCCACACTTTTTGATGCTTCGAATTGTAGGCCAAAATGTGGCGATAGATTTGCAGCTAAGCTTAAGACTAGTTCGAATTGTAAGCAAAAATGCGTCAAACTAGTTCCACAAAATGAACTAGCTCTAAATGTGGCCAACTTATTAAATAGTTGATTCTCTGAGCTTGAAACTTAATCTTATGCTAAAATGTGTCAAACGAGATCCACAAAATGAACTAGTTCTAAATGCGGCCACCTCACTCAATAGTTGATTATCTGAACTAGTTCTAAGTGTGGCCAACTCATTCAATAGTTGATTCTCTGAGCTTTTAACTAGTCTGAAATATAAGCTAAAATGTGATTATCTGAACTAGTTCTAAGTGTGGCCAACTCATTCAATAGTTGATTCTCTGAGCTTTTAACTAGTCTGAAATATAAGCTAAAATGTGATAAACTAGTTCCACAAAATGAACTAGTTCTAAATATGGCCAACTCACTCAATAGGTGATTCTCTGAGCTTCAAACTAGTTGGAATTATAAACTAAAATGTGATAAACTAGTTCCACAAAATGAATCAGCATCGGTTCGAACTGCCGCTCAGGCCAAGCATGTCTACAAAGATATTTAGACTTCGACATTCCATTAATAAACACGCCTAATCACTGTGGTCTGATTTCCAGTCAGCTTCGCTTGAGTCGAAAATACCGGATAGATCTGACGTCATGCGGCATGAATCATGAATCCAAGCGTACCGCTTAAGCTAGCTGATGATGCATTTACACACCCACGCACACACACAGACATATGTACACTGCAATCAATCAAGCGTATTTTAAGTATATTGTGAAATCATATAAAAAAGAAACGAAAATGAAATTCAAAAGGTAAAGGTAAATAAAGGTAAGATTAGGAATTCGGGAACGCGTTGTGGACAATTTTACTCACTCATCGGGCTTGGGATGATGCCGCACAATGTGAATGATGCGACCGGGCGGATATAAGGGCTGATGCAGAGTTAAAGCTATTGAGCTGTCCGTCGGATGGGCGCTGGTCGAACGTGCTGTGCCGCGCTCCTGCAGGCAGAGAACGAGTAAGAGTGTGGGAGAGAGAGAGAGAGAAAGAGGGAGAGTGAGTGTTAAGCATAGATGCGTTATACATACACAGATTCAGTGAGACTTACCTCCTGGTAGCGATTGATGTGCGTGTCCTGGCCGGACATGTTGACCACAGAGGTGGGCTCCGGGCCACAGCCACAGCAGATGACCGAGCACGAAATGGTCTTCCACTAAGCGAGAAGAATAAAGATATAGATGCCAAGATCTGAATAGAGCTATACGCAGTGCAGTGTATACCTTGGGATCGACGCTGCGCTGTATGGCATTGATGAGATCTGCGCGCAGTGCCTCCATTTGATTGAGACCGATGCGCGGCACCACATCCTTGCCGAGCACCACGGACGTAATGAACGATTTGGAGTACTCCACGGCCGGCATGCTGAGCAGTCCGCCGGGCGGCGAATAGCTAAAGCATTGCAGTGTCGGATGGTCCGGCTTGAGCAGAATGGCCAAAATGGCCGCAGTGCCAGCGCCCAGCGAATGCCCGACCAGCACCAGATCGAAAGTGTGCGTCAAGCGATCCGCATTGCGTTGCAGGGCGCGCTCAATGAGATTCTCCTGCTGCAGCTTGTTCCGTATATAGATGGCCGCCTGCACCATGCCCTTGTGGCCCAGCCAATCATCGCGCGGCGGCTGCAGCGGCAGCACCTCGCCCTCAGCATTCAGATCGGTCAGTATGTCCTTCATGCTGAGCGTGCCGCGGATGCTGATCACAATCTTCTTCTGCGTGTAGTCGACGGCCACGAAGAACGGCGTCTCGCCCACATCCACATGGTACGTGGCATAGACGATGTCAATGTCGCCCAGCTGCAGGGTCTTCTTCAGGGCCGCATAGTTGCAGTAGCAGCAGTTGTCCTGGATCACCTGACTGTCGTCCCCGCTGCCGCAACAGCAACCGAAGCATCTGCAGAAATCAGAATACGCACGCATTTAGAATGATTTACGGCATTATTGTATTATCTGCGCTCATGCCTGACCTATTCGAACTACAAATCTATTAGTGTCCCAGCAACATATTTGGTGTTTACGTTGCGGGAACTAAATGCAAAAAACCACATCTGCTGTCATTACAAGAGATGGTGCGAGATGTATGAGTCATACTTGAGGCTATGAGGATCACATAGAAAGGCGAAGTTAGAGGGAGAAGAACGAGCGAGCGAGGGAAATACTTATTTAAATTTATATATATAAATATGATGACGGAGAGAGAGAGAGGGAGAGAAAGATCGAGTGGCAAGAAGAGAATAAGATAGAGAGATGGAGATGGAGATGTAGATGTAGGCACAAATGTATATCGGATCTCTCTTGCTCTTTCACTCAGCGTTCAATTCATATTTGCCTTTCTTTAGCGATTTCCGATTCAGAGAGATAGAACACATACAGATAAGTATAGACAGCAAACAGAGAGGACAAGAAACAGAGCGAGAGCGAACAGTAAGAAGCATAGAAGAAGGAGACTGTGGACTTTCAAATTGAGAGTGCGTATGCTAGATTTGAAGTGGCACAGTAAGTCGTTCACATACTCCGCCACAGTTGGATCGCACGGGTCGATGATACGTATATGGTATGGTAAAGTAGGGCGTCTGCCAGAGTTGGCTGTGCATGCATTATGGATATACGAATAAGGTAATTGCTACCATATGTCCGTATTACACTCACTTGAGCTCGGGCACCAGATGCCACATTTTGCTGCGATTGATGATGACGTACATGGGCCAGCCGTAGGCGCCCTGGGCAAAGTACATGTAGTGTATGACTGTTTGAAAGAAATCATAGTTTTTGGCATCGTTGAGTGCTAGGAACTGCGTATGCTCCGTGATGGGCACACCGCTGAGGAACTCGTATGTCCCATTCTTGCGCTGTCTGACGATCGCCTCGCGCTCGAGGCGCTGGAATTTACGTAACAGGACCAATCCGGCGACCACATCCGATGGCACCACATCCAGCTCCCGAAAGAAGTCGCTCAACAGTCGCGCAATGTCCGTGAACGAATTCCGATTCCGCTCCGACGAGCCCATGCAGCAGAACAACAGACGACAGCGGTGATCCCAACTGTCCTGATAGGCGCGCATCACTTTTCTGCAAATAGATATAGATATAGATATAGATATAGATATAGATATAGATATAGATATAGATATAGATATAGATATAGATATAGATATAGATATAGATATAGATATAGATATAGATATAGATATAGATATAGATATAGATATAGATATAGATATAGATATAGATATAGATATAGATATAGATATAGATATAGATATAGATATAGATATAGATATAGATATAGATATAGATATAGATATAGATATAGATATAGATATAGATATAGATATAGATATAGATATAGATATAGATATAGATATAGATATAGATATAGATATAGATATAGATATAGATATAGATATAGATATAGATATAGATATAGATATAGATATAGATATAGATATAGATATAGATATAGATATAGATATAGATATAGATATAGATATAGATATAGATATAGATATAGATATAGATATAGATATAGATATAGATATAGATATAGATATAGATATAGATATAGATATAGATATAGATATAGATATAGATATAGATATAGATATAGATATAGATATAGATATAGATATAGATATAGATATAGATATAGATATAGATATAGATATAGATATAGATATAGATATAGATATAGATATAGATATAGATATAGATATAGATATAGATATAGATATAGATATAGATATAGATATAGATATAGATATAGATATAGATATAGATATAGATATAGATATAGATATAGATATAGATATAGATATAGATATAGATATAGATATAGATATAGATATAGATATAGATATAGATATAGATATAGATATAGATATAGATATAGATATAGATATAGATATAGATATAGATATAGATATAGATATAGATATAGATATAGATATAGATATAGATATAGATATAGATATAGATATAGATATAGATATAGATATAGATATAGATACATTGATATCGATATATATCGCTTACCTTTGCCGCCAGTTGCGATTCATGCTGTTGCTTCGCTTGTAGTTGAATCGCGATTCAGTCTCTCGCATGGAGCGCTGGTACTTCTTCATCTTGACCCAGGAACGACCGGCTGCATCGAATGTGCACCAGATGGTTATAAGCGTAATAAAGACCAACGTCCAGTTGCATATGATGATGGCTGTCAGACAGAGAGAAAAAGAGTAGGAGAGGGAGAGAGAGGAGAGAATCGCGATACATTTTAATTAAACACTTTACTTAATTATTACTTCAGTAACCCTTTCTATAGCCTGATTAATATTTTTCATATTTTTTGCTCCAGCTTTCAGCTGGCTAATTAAAAGTTGTTAATGTAACCAAAAGATTTTAACAAGTGTCATATAAAGGCAACAATTTATTGCAACCTGAACAACAAGCCATAAGCAAACTTTAAAAAACTATTAAAAATTTTAATTAAAAGTTCGTTTCGAGAGGAGCAATGCAACAATTGCTTCGCCAACCAGACCAGAGAAAGGGCAAAAATAGAACATTTGAAAGAACTTTTGTTGTTCATCTAAACTGATGTTTAATAAATGTAGTGCACTAAATGTCCCAGTCAAGAGCTAATTCACTTTCCATACTAAAGGTAACTCACCTATGAAGATCTTTTTGGCCTCATCGATGGGCGCCTCCATATAATAATGGGACAGCCATATGGAGCCCAATATTAGCCATGAAATATCAAATAATATCACCACTAGAAGAAATCAGTTGAAAAAGCATAAATATACATAAATAAAAATATACTAATATATATTTATATAGAATGATTATAGAGATAAGACTTACAACTCTTGAGATATATCCATATATTGATCGATGTACGCGCCTCGGAGTCCAAAATGCTGCCGCGCATCGAGATCACACAAATGCCTATTTCTACGCATATTGAAACTGTTGGCGAGATATGTTTATATATGGGTCAGTTAGGATAAGTTGATAATCTGTTGTGTCTTCTGGTTATACTCACAAAATAGTATTAACAAGTAGCCTATTAGATGATAGAATAATAGCTTAACACTTAAAACACTTGTGTCATACTCAAATAAAACTAACGAGACGGCCACAAGTACAAAACTGAAATGAACATCAACACATTTATAACAATTAGCATTAATGTGAGTGCCTATATATAATATATATAGATATATACCTATATATATATATATATATACATATATATTGTAACATTTACCATATGAAGTGAAGCGCCAAGAGAAATGCACCGGGTACTACCAGATCATCGGAGCCCACAGACCAGCGACGCCTGAAGACCACAAGTCCAGGCATCTGCAATGAGTAGAGAATAAAAGTATATAGTATATATAATATATGTATTATAAAGCAACAAGTAAGGGTGCACACAAATACACACACACACACATTCAACCTCTGAGCTTCAGCTGAATTTCAGCATAGCCATTTAAATATGGAAAATAATTCGTGTGAATAGTCCAGAGACCGCAATTCTAAAAGTAGATTTTAAACGGATCTTTCCCTTGCACAGTGGGGCAAACGGCTCATTTAGCTTCCTTTTTTGTCTTCAAAACATTCATTTTTTCCCAGAATTCAGAACTTTAGGACATTTTTTACTAATAGTATTGAAAAATTTTTTTGTTTGGTATTATTTTAAAAAAAATCATTGACCGAAGATACCCACTGTACGTGTGTCATTATGCTTTAGTTCAATCTATCTCTTTCACGCCTACATATTACCTGCTGAATAGCTACAGAGCAAGTGCACTGCGTAAGTGCCTAAGCATATAATTAAATATACATATGTACATATACATGTACATATTTACATACATATTATATATCATCTGAAAGGTATTAATGCGTAGATTATATATATATGCCTATATATGATCTAGCTCCCTTACTTCAAAAGATATAGCAATTCAATTTTTATTTTCAATTTTTATAATAAAAGTTACGCCATAACTCTTATTTTTAATTTTTATTATTCTTATTTTTAATTTTTATTATAAAAATTGAAAATAAGAATTATGATTTGATTTTTATATAAAAATTGATTTATAATAATTATTTTTGATTTTTATCATATAAATTATTTATAATAATTAAAAATAATTTTTTTTTAATTACTCAAAAAATAATTCTTATTTTTTAATTTTTTTCTATAAAAATTATAATCGTTACTGTCCCTGGAATAATCACTTTTAGACTTTCAACTGCATGCAAATTATATACATATATAGCTAGCTAATTGACATTGTTTGAATATTGTAGAAAAGATTACGATTAATTTTAAATTGCTAGTTAAATTCTCTAGTTTGAGTTCAATGTAACCGTAGTATTAAGTCTTAACATATACTATATAAATTCCTTGAAATGCAATCGTCTATTCGCCGCATGCAACAGCTTCGCTTACTCCCCCATATCCGTCGAACTGCCAGACCCGAGCCCACCCACAGTTCCATTCCCATTCCCTTTCTCATTCCCATTCCCTTTCCCATTCCCTATGCGAATCCCAATCACATTCTTAGCTCTGCTTGGAATGGCTTTCTATGTGCAGCTATGCAGTCGTTGACGGCAACACTTCGAAACTCGAACCTCGAAGCTAGGAAGCTCAAGCCTCGACCCTCGCACATGGAACTCGACTCGCAGCGACAACGTGGACAGCTTGAGGTTGTTGCTGCTCTTGCTGTTGCTACTTAATACTAAAATAAGTAAAGGGAATAAAAATGTAAAGCTAACACGAATGCGCTCGGCCAGGAGGCACCCTTTAAATGTACATACATAGTATAAGTATAAGTATAAGTATAAGTATAAGTATAAGTATAAGTATAAGTATAAGTATAAGTATAAGTATAAGTATAAGTATAAGTATAAGTATAAGTATAAGTATAAGTATAAGTATAAGTATAAGTATAAGTATAAGTATAAGTATAAGTATAAGTATAAGTATAAGTATAAGTATAAGTATAAGTATAAGTATAAGTATAAGTATAAGTATAAGTATAAGTATAAGTATAAGTATAAGTATAAGTATAAGTATAAGTATAAGTATAAGTATAAGTATAAGTATAAGTATAAGTATAAGTATAAGTATAAGTATAAGTATAAGTATAAGTATAAGTATAAGTATAAGTATAAGTATAAGTATAAGTATAAGTATAAGTATAAGTATAAGTATAAGTATAAGTATAAGTATAAGTATAAGTATAAGTATAAGTATAAGTATAAGTATAAGTATAAGTATAAGTATAAGTATAAGTATAAGTATAAGTATAAGTATAAGTATAAGTATAAGTATAAGTATAAGTATAAGTATAAGTATAAGTATAAGTATAAGTATAAGTATAAGTATAAGTATAAGTATAAGTATAAGTATAAGTATAAGTATAAGTATAAGTATAAGTATAAGTATAAGTATAAGTATAAGTATAAGTATAAGTATAAGTATAAGTATAAGTATAAGTATAAGTATAAGTATAAGTATAAGTATAAGTATAAGTATAAGTATAAGTATAAGTATAAGTATAAGTATAAGTATAAGTATAAGTATAAGTATAAGTATAAGTATAAGTATAAGTATAAGTATAAGTATAAGTATAAGTATAAGTATAAGTATAAGTATAAGTATAAGTATAAGTATAAGTATAAGTATAAGTATAAGTATAAGTATAAGTATAAGTATAAGTATAAGTATAAGTATAAGTATAAGTATAAGTATAAGTATAAGTATAAGTATAAGTATAAGTATAAGTATAAGTATAAGTATAAGTATAAGTATAAGTATAAGTATAAGTATAAGTATAAGTATAAGTATAAGTATAAGTATAAGTATAAGTATAAGTATAAGTATAAGTATAAGTCCCCACACACATAATCTTGGCAGGGTATTCGAACTATGTTAAACAAACATAATCGTCCTATAAGGAGGGGGAGTGCACAATGAAAATGTGCATACGAAAATTCTTACATTATAACATTCCCAGCATGGAAACAGCGATGTCTTTAAGGTTGCGACCCATCTGCGTATACGTGACTTCTATGTAACAATGTCGTTACCAGGAGGCTTACATGCATATTTGAATAACACTTGGTAGAACTCAATCGCAATAACTGCGTATTCACACATTACACAGATGATATAGTAAGTAGACATAGACATACGTCTATTAGGCATAATTAGTTGTACGGCTAATAGTTTTGTAGATTTACAAGCGCACTTTGCCTATTCATCTCCATATTTATAAAGTACGTCGTATATTTAGTCATGGGTGATAAGTACTGCGCGTATGACTAAAGCGCTAAAATATTAATAGATCGAAATGGAAGCGGACCTTGAACGCTGATTGTTTTCATTTATGTCCAACAGTAGAACATGTGTAAAATCGGCGCGAGACAACAACAACAATAACGGCAACTATAGCAATTTGCATCAGTTCGCCTATAAAAGATTTACGATTCTCCATTCATTATAAGTATACAAATATAAAGTATACAAATATTGAAATATATAAAATGTGTGCTTAAATGATATTTTGTTTAGCTGACTGTACTAAAACCACATTTCTACATCAAAGTAGATGATTCTAATATATATATCAATAAATTGAGCGCTCTCCATACTCGAGTGACCCATCTGGCAACCCTACAAGGTTGCCCATATTTGACGGACCCATGTTTTTATTTCTAATCAATTTTGTTGATGTTGTCGATAATAATCATATTATTTGGTTCAAGTAGACTTGTTGACATCACTCTTTGAATATGATATCTCTCAAATGGCCACCTTTAGCCTCTACGGCGTATAGTGCCCGTCTCTTAAAAGGTATAGGGCTGCCAGATGGGTCACTCCAAAAAAGGGGAGCCCTGTATATGCATAAATATATTTAAATAGCATTTCGATATACCTAGACTTCGATAAATACAATTTAATTATTTTGCATCTCAAGCGATAAATTTCGATGAGCATTATCAATAATTTCTATCGATAACTGGTATCATAACGTAAATATAAGCTGGTAGAAGCTGACTGGCCTTATATATTATATATGTATATGTATGTATATCCATATGCATATATAGTTTCTACCTGCTATCTTCTAGGACTAAGCGACTGCAATTAGAATCGGAAATAGAGCAGCTGTCGCCATTTTAGGCTTTGACATTGGCCCGTCTTCTTCTTCTTCTTATTCTCTTCACGCGATATTTGCCAACGGCATTGACATCGGGTTTCAAATTATGATATTTCAGTTAGCCGAGGCCCAAGGGCCCACTCTTGAATTTAATAGAGTTCGCAATTTTGCTTTGAGCGTCGCAATCAATGGCAATTACATGGATTTAAATGTTTCTGTATATATATATATATATATATATATATATATATATATATATATATATATATATATGTATATATCGACCATATAGCACCATGCATCGTTGGTCATTTGGTGAATGAATAATTCAGTCGTGGCTATGGCGGGTGCATATTAATAATTCCAGTCACGGTTATTGGCAAAATAATTAAATGTGTCCCGGTCGATGATTAAATAGAGCAAGCCAACCTCATGGCCTAAACATCGTAAATCATACTTAAACTATACCAATATGTATATAACATATATATTATATAGATCACTTTTCGATTATATTAGCTGTCCTTTGATAAGATAACTTTCTGCATGCAAGTTCATCGTTATCTATCTATGCCTGAGAAGCCAATGAACCCAATAATCTGGCAGTAATAAACCTAAAAGAACTATCATAATATACGAGCAAATTAGTCAAATAATATATAATATTATAGCGTAATTGTGGCAGATTAGTTCAAATATTAAAATAGATAACATTTCCCATATATATTGTTATCGATTGCTTATATCGAACTTAATCAAATATAGTGCCAAGCTTTTACGGGAATTCACAAATTTTGTCTGTTCGGGTTATGATTGAAAGCGGAGGTGGTGCGGGTATTTTCTATGCACTTTTATCTAAAACTTCATCCAAATTTGGACTTGTAAAGTTGCCCATGGAATCCATATAGACTTATAGAACTAGCCAAGTGTGTAGTCCAAAGTTTAAGCTCGCATAACTTGATCTAAACTTACACTAATATTTTATAAACCATGATTTAGCCTCTGAAATATCTCTACTCAAAAATGAAATAATTCGCATATCCACTTAGACTTATGCTCGCTCTAGCTCTACATTTCTCAGACAATTGAATCACAGAGGAAGAAATTTTTCTTTCTCTTCCTTCCTCTGATTTCAAAGTAAAAATGTAAATTTTCATTTGAAATCAGGTTTTATAGAAATTAAATTTATTTTTGATAAATTTGCAGTTTTGGGGAAAATTCGAAATTATGGTAAAAATTGTGGAGGATATCTTTGGCATTGCAATCAATCCATTTACTGAGCGGGCTCAGGTGGTGCGGCGCTATACAATTAGCAACTCGAATCATCTGTCCGTGAAGATCATTCAGTTGGGCGCTACTATACAGAGCATCACCTGTATGGATGCCTATCATAATTTGGATGATGTGGTCTTGGGATTCGACGACATCGCCGGCTACGAGGCGAACCGAAGTCGACGCTTCGGTTGCATGCTGGGACGTGTGTCCGACTGTGTGGCCAATGGCGAGTTCATGATGGACAGAAGGAAGGTGCAAGTCTCGCGAAATTGGAACAATCAGCATCAGATGGACGGCGGCTTCATTGGGTTCGATCGCATCATTTGGGACTTGCACATGATACTGCCCGACGGCATTACGCTCTCCCATAAGTCCGCCAGCGAGCACGAAGGCTATCCGGGCAATCTGATGGTGCTGCTCCACTTCACCATGGACGACGACAATCGATTCTTTATGCGCATCGAGGCGCGCACCGATCAGACGACGCCCGTCAATATCAGCAATCATTGCTATTTCAATTTAGCCGGCCAGAAGGCCGGTCGAAAAGGCATACTGGAGCATCGTCTGGTAATTGCTGCCAATGATACAATCGAGACGAACGACAACAATATGCCGACGGGTCGATTTAAGAGTGTCAGCAACACCGTCTATGATATGCGTGTGCCGGCCTTCATTGGGGACCGTTTACGGCAGTTCGAGAACAAGACGGTGTCCGGGTTCGATGTGTGCTATGCCATCGATAAGGATTTCGATGCGAATGTACTGCACTTCGTTGGACGTTTCCTGCATCCCGAATCGGGTCGCTACATGGAAATCCACAGCAATCAGCCGGGCATGCGATTTGAGACGGCCAACAATTTTCCCGACGACACCCGGGACGAAGAGCCCATCATGGGCAAGAAGTGTGCCCGATACTATCAGTATTGCGGCTTTAGTGTCCAGCTGGAAAAGTTTCCCGATACCATGAACAATCTGGACTTTCCCACCGCCTTCATAATGCCGAGTGAACTGTACTTTCACGAGACCATCTATACGTTCGGTGTCCAGGAATCGTGGAAATGTTGCGCAACGCCCGAAGAGCTCGACAAAATCGGATCTGATATCGTGCGTTATACATAATTCTCATACCGATAACTATCGCTTCTTGTTTATTCTCTAGCCTAAATGTACATTCACTTATAGATGTGTTTAAAATATACTATTTATTTGGATGATTTATAAAATAGAGAATAGGCTAAGTATTCGCTAATATAACAAATATGATGAATGATCGATAACCTATATTGAAAATCAGGTTATGCGATTCTTTGTCTCAGTTTAGCAAATTTCTTCAGCCATTTTAAATTGATGTTCACGCAGTTGGAACAAAGCTCTAGTTCCAGATATGGCAGCGCCGCTTGCTACAAACAGTTATCGATTAGTAATGTTATCGATTGTCAGGCTCACATTTCTCTCAGCGTTTACCAAACATCTTTAGCAACTACTACTAACTGTTTTAGTTCCAACAAAGTTGCATAGTCTTTGCTGATATGGCAACGCCGCCTGTTATCGATCATCATACCCAGTGTTTTTTTCTCTCAAGGTCTAGAAAACTTTTCAAGCAGCCACCAAATGCGAAACATGCAGTTCAAACTAAGTTGCAAAGTCTTTGCTGATATGGCTAGCCTTTTGTTTGCCTTGAACTTTGGCCATATCAAGTCGAACAACTCAATCTGACAGCTGATGACGCGTTGCCACAGTAGCGTTAATTTGTTGACACTTCGAGGTAAAAATGCCTTGCCAGCTATATAAGATGTGTGTTGTATATCAATTTATTGTATCGCAATCAACGTATATTTATTTCTTTATGGCTACCATAAACGAAATTTCAAATGTGAAAGTTGTATCACTCGAGCAGATATCACACGCACAGAGTACGCCATATAGCTTAACAGCTATATAGTTGACAGGGGGTAAAGCCAACGTAATTAGCTTTTAAGCCAAACTCATATGAAGACATCATAATATGCATGACGTTGCGCCGTACGGAAGCTGAATGCAAACGATGTGAATAGAATTTTTTTTTACATTTTTCGAGCTTTTCCTTTTTCTCCTGCTCCCTCTCCTCTTCCTCCTACTCCTCCCACTGCTGGTACTACTCTAGTACTCTGCATCGCTAGCCTTTCGGGTTAATTGCACAGCTCCCACATTCTGGGGCACTACTTGAAGGGTGCTCGCACGATGTCTAATGTTTTTTTGGGGTCGTTCAACGAGAGGCTGATGGGCCTCCTGGTACACAGTTACAGCATTTGCATAACGTGCTCCAAACCAATTAAGAGAAAAATGAAAAAAAAAAAAAAAAAAGTTGAAACGTTTTCAGTCAGGCGCAGACGACTGCACAATACTCGCTCATGGTCGCTCATTGTGGAGAAATCTTGTAAGAATGATATAAGTGGAAAGCGTCCGACTAGAAGATACCTTAAAACTGCCTTACAGACTGGACAAAGACAGTAAGATTGATATCTACCTAGTCGACCTTGCTGGAAAGTACATATCTTATTTATATATCTATATATATGCTGCAACAGAGTGTGTCATCAATAAAACAACTGTCAATCGACAGTTTCAGCTGACGCTAAGAGTATTTTCCAACTTGCCACACCCACTCAGATGTGTTTATGCAACGCTTGCTTTCAGATTGTAGCACTCCTGTACCAATAATCGACTCAACAGTACAGAGTATGCCCGATTTATGACGCCCACAATCAAATCTCAGTCCATAATTTAACTTTCAGCTCACATGGCATATACATATAGTCGCCTCAAATCAGTGCGAACGCGTATGGCAAAAATGAAATGCTAACCAAATGCCAAAGCAGGCAAATGTGTGTGGTTGTCGAGTTCGCAGTAGTTATATATACTCTATGGAGGATATCCTTTAAGGAAGGTAAACAAAGTGCAGCTCAACGAGCTGACTAATGTGTGTGTGCGTGACTGTGTGTGATTGTGTGTGAGTGGGTATGAGTGGGTGTGTGTGGCGCCCTTTGTCTGAAATGGTATTATTTGCATTCATATTAGTTTCTTTGTTGGTCGTAAATTAGAGTATCGCATATTTCATAAGGCGGGCGCTGGGCTATAAACGATTCGAGAAACGCTTTTCAAACTCGCCTGTGAAAGCGCTTTACTAACGAACGGGCTTGCATCCGGAATTCCAATTTATTTCTTGAGCCTGAACGGAAAACTTGGCTTCATTGTTGTGGAAACCCAAGTTAACGAACCGCTTCTTAGACACAGATGTATTACTAGATTCCATATGTAAATTGAGCTTGTGAAATTGTGACGAAACCTAATCAAGAAATTTATATAGAATATTTATTCAAGGAATATTTAATTTAGAGGATTTGGAAACGAATCTGCATGGGCTAAAAGATAGGACGATCGATATAGACAGCTGACTTAATATAGCCATGTCCATCAATGCATACGTTCGCCTCTGTCCCATCTCTGCCCATCTGTTCGTCTGACTAACCCTTCGTGCATCTGTAAATCTCACTTTCTTTTAGTTTGTCAGCCTTTTTGTATTGCTTGTATGTTTGTATCCGCGTATTTCTCTTTTTCTGCCAATCCATCTTTCTCTCTCTATCTCTCTCATATCATTTCATTTTCCTTCTGTCTCTATTTCTTTACTGCATCTTATTCATTCTCTTCCTCTCTTTCGCTCTTCTCCACTCACTCTCCCTCTCTCTTCCTCTCTTCATGCCAACATCCCCTCCTTCTGATCCATCTGATAGCTCATCTGACCCTCCTTATGCTGCGATTAATCTAAATTCAGCCCAATACAAAGTCCTGTCTGTCAGATCTTCAATATTCGATGCCATATCATCATAATTGGCTCTATTCAATCAATTCATTTAGCTGCATTAGATCGGCACATCTGATATTTTGCAAAACTATTTGAACTTTAAGTTCTGACCATGACCTAGATGGAGAGTGCTGTGCGAGCTTGTAAAAGCATTCCGATTAGATTGTTTCAATATAGATTGACAGCTGCTAAGGCAACAAATCGACATTTTGTTGACTTAATCAAGTTAAACAAAAACGGACGTTACAGAGCTGAGCTAGGCTGGGCTGGGCTGGGCTGAGCTGAGCTTCATCTTAATATAATGTCCACACACTCGCACACAAATGCACTTAATTTATAAATATTTGTGTGTGCGTGTGTGCGTGTATGCGTGCATGTGGTTGAAAGTGGCGTCATAAAAACAATGGCATCACCACATCACAGAGCAGCGCGTCGAGCGGAAACCAGCTAAAAGGCCACGCAGTGAAAGCCCGATACAGACAACACACACAGATGCCAGCCAGAGACAATGAAGCTTTGCCACCGAGACCGAGCGCAAAAGTTACGCCAACAACAACAACAATGAGAGCAACAACAACAACAGCAGCAGCAGCAGCAGAAGCAGCAACAACAAAAGGAAAACTTTATGGTCATGCCTTGGTGACAACTCGATGCTGTTGTAGTTTTTATTTTTTGTGTTTTTTCATGATGCCAATGATGAAGGCAATGATACTATAAAATAAAGTATTGCATATGCCAAGGCTAAATACGTTTTCACAAAAGTTAAGTTGAGCAAGAAGAAGCAGAAGAAATGGCAAACAGAGGAGCAAAACGAAAAAAACAGCAAAAACTAAAGGCGAGGGCTAACCCACGCACAAATCCAAGCTATAAAATTCAAGACGAAATTCAAATAAAATGTCTAAAATTGCAGATTGATTTCGATATGAAGAATTCTTGCAGCAAACAATTTAATGGTAATATTACAAAATAAAAATATGAAATATTACAAAATAAAGTATATTGATATTATAACTCTGCAAGCGTTTTCTAACTAATCGAACTGACCTCGGAACATAACAGAGCTGCTAAATACTCTGCATATAGCTCGCTCTCTCTTTGACTCATCTCGCTCTCTCTCTCTCTCCTTCTCTTCTTTGTTGGCGCTTCTCGCCCATTGCTTTTTGTTTATGGATGCAATTTGATTTGTTTTTGGGTCAACGAATGTAGCTCATTTGACATTTTTCACTGATTTCAAGTTGGAACACGATATATACATGTGCATGTATCCAGATATACATATGTATGTACATATATGTATTTGTGCCTATCCCATATGCCTGTGCATGTGTGCTGTTAATGTGTGTATTTATAAATGTGTGAAAGTTTATCCTAACGCCTTGGCTATTCCCGGCCCGAGGCTAAGCATTAATGTGCACATGTGTACGTGGGCGTGCGTGTGTGTATGTGTGTGTGTTACAGCTTTGGCTAACAATTTTAATTTCTTGACTGCTTTTATCGCATTTTGGTATTCGCTCTATATAATGGAATGTGGCAGAAGCAGACCAAGTAGGAAAACCAAAATAGGAATCATGCAAGGAATGCGACTAATGTGTGAGCGTGGATACAATTCTGAAGTGAAATCCCACAAAACAATAACAACACTAAGACGCTTCCGTGTCCTCGTTTCTGTATGTGTGCATGCGTGTGTGTATGTGTGTGCGTGAATGCCAGAGTGCCTGAGAGTGCCAAAAACAAATGGGAAGAAGAATGGCAAAACAAAACCCAGCAAAGCATAACGGGCACACCACAGCAGCAACTCTAATACACTGCACTACAGGATCTCGAAGCGCAAATGAAAAACAAACAAAAAGTAATTATCTTCTATCTACTTCACTTTTCTACGGAGTTTTAATTATAATAAATACAAATTTCATAAATATGTATTTTATATATAAATATAAAAATATACATATAATATATGTATGTTATAATAAGCCTACGTATTATTTATGCCTCAGAAAACGTCAATATAAATTAGCTGTATGTATGCATTTTAATTTTTTTATTGCAATTAAAAATCTCATAAATAAAACGAAAAATATTATATACATATATTTTATATTTTATTAAAAAAAAAAAAGCTACAAATTTGTAGTGTAATAAATATACATGACAAATGTGGGATGGAAGCGGGAGCAAAAGAAAAAATTCCAACGGTTCTTATTCTCATTATGCGTTTGCAAACAAAAACAAAAGAGACGCAAAGCTCTTAGAGCCGAAGCTGAAGACTTATGCGTTGATTGTTTGTAGCTTATGTACGTGGCATTACCCTTTAATTCAGATTAATAAGCGGCTACGTACACACACACACACACACACACACCCATACACGACATGTACAGCTCGTAAACACAAGGCGTATGTACATAAATAATTGTTGAACTTTCATTATTTCATGTTAGCGCGGGTTCGCTTTCGGTATGTGAACTTTGAGATAATGTTGCAATCGCATATCTAAGAGTTATTTATTTACTTTTGTGTTATGCCGCATAGTCTAGAGCGCAAAATTACTTTAAAGTTATCTAAAAAAAAATAAACTCATGATATGGCAATATTGCTGGACATATAACAATGGTGTGCTTCCTACAGGGTAGCTTTAAGTCGACTACATGCAATTAACGTATTTCTCCTGGTTTCTTTTTTGTTTAACAAAGATACATAAAAATATATAGAAGAGTGAGTATGTATGTATGTGTATGTCTAATGTCTATGTACTTACATATGTATATATATATATATATATATATATATATATATATATATATATATATATATATATATATATATATATATATGTAAGTACATACATACCTACATATATCTTTGTCTGTATGTATGCTTGTTTACATACTTGTAGAGAGATAGCAATAGAGACGCCAGCGTTGACGTGTTGAATGGCGCAATTTGTATTTCTTGTGCCCGCGGAGGCTGCATGCTCCAAATTTCAAGTGCTGCACAATTTGCAATTGTTTGGCCAAACAATTTGCAAAAAACAACAGCAACAACAACAGCAATAATATAACACAACACTGAAGCAAGAAACGCGGCATTCTGAAGACAGCAAGTAACAGGATTAGTGAATGAAGGAGATGGAGAGCAAGAGAAGAGAGAGCAACGGGCCATTGGTGGTGAGTTTACAAAGTTGATGGCACCACCGACGCGTTGCTTCGTCCGTTCAAAAAGTACTCCACTTACTAACGCACCTTTTTGCAGCACCAGCGCATCCCCATGCTGTTCGCCTAGAAAGCGCGTAGAGTGCCAGACCCAAAAAAAAAATGGAAACAGCAATGGCCAAGTATAAAATGAGAACGCTCAACTTGAAGCTACCCTGGACACGCTTTCTACTATTATGATTTTATTAAAAAATATATATATATACATGTGTACATATGTATATTTTGGGCATACTTGGGGTTATCCGCTTCTTCATCTTCTTCTTCTCCTTTGTGTGTAACTCGACTGTTGAGAAATTTGAATACCATCAGATGGAAGCTAATGCTGTCTGTCATATGCATACCCATACGACATACCCATTTTACATGAAATTTCAAAGGATATTTTAAATGAAAACAACAACAACAGCAAAGCCTGCACAAACAAAATCCGCTACACTCGCCACACAGTCGCCGCAGGGGCGAGAGAAGTGACGACGACTTTGTCGTTGTCGACGCTTGGCAGCTTTGACATTTGCATAGAAATACATGTGTAAAATGTACATGTGTATGTGTCCATGCTGAGTCTCTGTGTGTATAGAGAGAGAGAGTTCGCCAATAGATGGTAAAGTAAAGGAAAAAGCATGACGATGGATAAGTCAAGAGGAGGGCAAAAAGCGAGCATCAGCATCCCCGCCGGTAAAAAAAAGGAAGAAAAGAAATCCTTCGAAGTTTTAGCAAAAGTTGGGGTTGTCAGACTGTTGGCGTGCGTAACTCTCTCTCTGTGTGTGTGCGTGTTTGTATAGAAACATCGTCATCACTGTCGTCCCCAAAAATAACTAACCCCAGAATCGCGTGGCCAATGTTAGCCGCCGTACTTCGAATACTCCGTTTTTCCATACGCTTGAAGCGACCCTCGTTCATACAAAAGCCCAGAGCAAAGCACAACATAGCCAGCCAACTGCCCGACCGCCCGCTCACTCATTCAATTGGCAGCTGCCGTGTCAGCCATTTATCTATTTTTAGCACTTTTTGGTGTATGTTATATGCTTTATTTTATGTACATATGTATATATGTATGTATGTACGTACAAACATATATTCTTTCTTCAGTTTAATTACCACCTTCTCTTGTTAATTTCAAAGTGTCGCTATTTAGATCAACGTTAATTCTTTTAACAATTTCCACACTTATTTGTGGGTCAACTGGATTGCATTTCAACTACAATTCCTCCCGCTGATACACTTATACATACAAATATACACATGTACGTGTGTATGTTTGTATGTGTGACAAAAATATTTTGTATAGAATTCCCCAAAATTGTCACAAACTGTTGTCAACAAAATTTGAGTTTGAAACGAACAGTTTGAAGGTCAGCGTTGCAGTTGACAATTTATGTATACTCTTCCCCCAGTAGCTCATTATAATTTTATGCTCAAATCTGGAATTCGTGGAATTCATTTTACACATTTTCTTGTTATGCAAAAACTCAATTCATGGAAATCATTTTAAGCTGCATTTTATTTCAATTTTATGCATAACTGTTAAGCGTCTCTAGCATTCTTTCCAATTGTGAATCTAATGCATTGTAATGCATCCTTCGCCTAGGACGTAAGTTGCATATGTACATACATACATATGTAAATAATTGTATGCTAAACATGCGGCTGCCCTAATGCGAGTTGTTGCTCCACTCAACTCAGCATGGACTCAATTTCGGTTTCCATCTCTCGCTTGTTTATTATGCATTGTTTGCCATTTTGGCAGAACTACAAACTAAACAGTAAATGCTGCCAGAACCGTGGGCAATATATACATACATACATACATACATACATATGTATATATGTTTGTATAGAGTAAATGAGTTCATGAGTGCTTTTTTGCTAAAGTACATAGATGCTTGCTATAAAGATATTTCTTTAAATGAAAGAGCACGTGTAAACATAGATAAAAATAAATATATTTTCCCTAGATAATATATATACATAGTTAAACTATTTTTTGTTCAAATAAAATTGTAGCATAAGAATATTAATTATTTTCATTTTGCTTTTTAAAAAAAAAATAAAAAATTTTATATTTTTGAAAAATAAAACCCAAAAATTTGATTGTGCCCATGCAGTCATCACCACTGTATAAGACTTCAATATAAGATCTCCTCATATCGTATACACAAGCATCAATATACGATCTTCTTATATCCTACACCGACTTATTCCAAGGAAGCTTTCACTGTACTTATGTACATACAATACACAAGCATATGCATGCACTCACACACATACATTTGTATGAGAATAAGAAACATATAAGAGCTAATTCATACCGCAATTCGTTGCCAGCGCCCCGCTGGCTGCCGCTGCCGCGGTACAGCGTGTCAATGTTGAGGCTACACTTCTTCTTCGTGTTCTGTTTCGTCTTCTTGTAGTATGTGATTGACAAAAAATATGCGGTTTTCGAAGCTTGATATTTGTTTTTCACTTTTTTTTTTTTTGCTTTACTGTTTTTTTTTTTTTTTTTGTCTTCACTAATTTTATTTGTCTAATTGCTCAGTTTCTCCGGTAGCACTCCACTGCACAAGAAACAAAAATAAAAATAAATGTAAATGTAGCGATTGTCGTTGTTGTTGTTGCTGTTGCTGCTGCGGCATGTATTTATTATTTATTCGTGTTACAGTTTAACAACAAACAGAAACACACACAGATAGATGGATAAAGAGCATAGTGTTGGTAAGATTTCACTTTTGCGCTGCCGCTGCTTCAGCTGCTGCTGCTGCTGCCGCTGTGAACTGCACGCACGAAATGAACTTTCACGCCGACCGCAAAGCTGCCAGCCAACTGACGGCCTTGTCGTACTATATGCCGGTGCTAGCGTCGCGTCGTCGCCAACGTCTGCGTTAGCGGCAGCGTCGATGACCGGTAAAGCAGCCTCCCTCCACTTGCATTCTCTTATGTTCTACGCGCTGATGCGGCTGCGGCTGCGGCTACTATTGGTATTGGTGTTGCCTCTGATGTTGTTGATGTTTTTGACTTGTTTGTTTTTGGTCGATCGATAAATTTCAATCGCGCTCTACTAACACCGTTACAAAAAATAAAGAAAGAAAAAAACTAAAACAAAAACAAAAGCAATTGGCACTTGCACTTTTGTTTTCGTTGCTGCTTCGCATACTGCACGCTTTCTATCTTGCTCTCGCACATAGGTATGTAACAACATATAACGGTAGAGTGCTGCATATGCATTAATTACCATTCATTTAGCAACCACTGCATTTTTTTTTCTTTTTTTTTTTTTTTTTTGAGGGCAAACTAAAAGCGGAGGCAGACAGAGACCGTGAGTATTTGACTTTCAATTATTGTTGACAGCCGCTTGGTACGCTATTTCCAATTTAATTTGATTATTTTGGTATCTATGTATGTACATACATACACATAGAGAGATGCCGCCGCTGCCGACGCCATAGCCACCACCACCATCACAAAAAATGCCACCACCAACAACCGCAGAAGCTGAAACAGAAGCCGAAGCAGAGGCAGTCAGAACAGCAGCAGCAGGAGCAGCAGTAGCAGCAGTAGCAGAAGTAGCAGCCGCAGCAGCATCAGAGAGCAACAATACATCGTTAGTATATCAAGCGGTTTAAGCATCTGCTGAATTTTAGGTAACCAAGAATTTTAATTGCTTGATACTGACTGTATTTTCCTTTCGTTCGTTGTCTTTTCTATTTATTTGCCTTCGATTGCCGCAGCGGCCCACTTGTTTTCATTCTTGTACTTCTTGTTCTTGTTGCTTTTTATGGATTTGCACACACGTTTGTTTATAGGCGAATGATGATGTTGTTGCTGTTGTTGGTGCTCATGCTCCTGGCCAAAAGCCGTGCGCTCCTAAAGCTCTGCATTGTTTTATTTCTATATGTAAATAAATTAGCTGATGCTGCTCTCACAATTTTCACGATTGTTAACTATACACATATTTTTAATCACACTCGATAAAAAAAAACCGCAAAAAACAAAAAAATAAATCTCGTTCGCGCACGCATCGGCGCTACAAATGGTATAACTGTAAACAAAAAGAGAGGCGTACCTCAGCGTCCGCGCGCGACGCCTGCTTTTTGCAACTGAAACTTAGTTCGAATTTGCGAATAAGCGCTTTCCAATTAGATATACTACGAAAGCGAAAAACCATAAGCTCATCCATCACTGGAGCTTTTGATTCTAATGAGCAATTGGGGGCGTTGCCACACTTTTAATATGCGACCATATTTTTGAATTAGTAATTTTGTTCACTAAATAATTAAAATTAATATTGTATACATCTTTATTACTATTTAGCTAATAATGTTTCCAACCAGAAACGACAATAGCTTGCTGTTGTGGCAATACAAATTGAAAGTTTTGCAAGATTATTTTTGACCATGTACTTTTCGTCAGCTTATTTTGTAAGCTTTCATTAGTCATTTGTGTTTCTTTGCAACTATCACGAATAGCCATTTTGTTCGTAATTTATTTAACATAAAAAATAATTTAAGACTATATGTTTTTCCTAATTCATACTTTTGTCAAAACATATTTTTCTTTGCTGATCTTGATAAATGCCTATAATGAAAAGCTAAGTAGAAAAGCTTCAATTGACAACCTATAGACTTCTTTTATGTTATTTTGATTTACTATAAACAATAAATCGTGATATTATTAAGAAAGTAACCGATTTTATGAAATTTATAAATTTAATAATCGCTCCATCGTTGACCGCAACAATATCGAATATAGTCATATCGATACATCGATGATTTTAGTTTAATATTGTCCATCAGCAGTGAAAATTGAGACAGTCGGCTTTTTCAGAATGTGGAAACTTCTATTTGTAGTTATTTTAGCAATACATAATTGCAATGCTGTGCTGGAGACCGATGCCAATACGCTTGTATTGCTAGACAATTTGGCCATACGCGAAACGCATTCCATTTTCTTCAAATCACTGCAAGGTAACCGGCATAAGAACACACACACACACGCACATGCACGCATATATAGACGAGCTATGACGTGTACAACATTTACTTGTCTTTTTCTTCTCAGATCGTGGCTTTAAACTGACCTATAAGCTAGCTGATGACTCTGGCTTACTGTTATCGCGCTATGGCGAATACCTATACAAGAATCTGATCATCTTTGCGCCCAGTGTGGAGGAATTCGGTGGCGACATCAGCGTTGAGCGACTCGCCCAGTTTGTTGACGACGGCGGCAACGTTTTGGTTGCGGGTAGCGAGAAGTCTGGCGATGCCTTGCGCGAGTTCGCCTCCGAGTGTGGATTCGAGCTGGACGAGGAGAAGGCGGCGGTCATCGATCATCTGCACTACGATGTGAGCGATACGGGCGACCACACCACGATCTTGACCTCGGCTCTCAATCTGATTGATGCGGCCAGTGTGGTGGGCAGCGAGAATCGCAAGGTGGATGCTGCTCCGCTACTCTATCGCGGCACCGGGCTCATTGCCGACAAGGAGAATCCGTTGGTGCTGAAGCTCCTGACGGCCGAGAGTAGCGCCTACAGCTACAATCCTGAGCAGAGCGTGTCCGACTATCCCCATGCTGTGGGCCGCAACACTTTGCTCATTGCTGCCCTGCAGGCACGCAACAATGCACGTGTCGTCTTCTCCGGCTCGCTGCAGTTCTTTGCCGACGAATCCTTCACCATGGCCGTGCAGTATGTGCAGAACGGTGCCTTCTTCAAGCAGGCGGGCAACCGCGCAGTCGCCGAGTCCATCAGCAAGTGGGTGTTCGGAGAGAGCGGGCGGCTGCGCGTCGCCTCCGTGCGCCACCACAAGGAGGGCGAGAAAAATCCACCAGAGCAAGCGTACACCATCACCGATCCCGTTGTCTACACGATTGCCATCGAGGAGCTGGTCCAGGGCAGGTGGCAGCCATTCAAAGCCAACGATATTCAGCTGGAGTTCGTGCGCATCGATCCGTTTGTGCGCACCTTCCTCAAGCAGACGAAGAGCGGCAGCTACGAGGCCCGCTTCAAGATACCCGACGTCTATGGTGTCTATCAATTTAAAGTCGACTACAATCGCGTGGGCTACACGCACCTATATAACACCACCCAGGTGTCGGTGCGTCCATTGGAGCACACGCAATACGAGCGATTCATACCGAGCGCATTCCCCTACTACACCAGCGCCTTCTCCATGATGATTGGCGTCTTTGTATTCTCGTTCGTCTTCCTGCACTTCAAGGAGGAGACCAGACCTAGCAAGGAGGACAAGAAAACCCAATAGATCCTAGTATTTATATGAACAATCTTTTTGCGTATGCCTCTAAATATCAACTAAATGTGCATATATGTATTTCAATAAATGCATTTGTAACAAATCCAAATTTGCATTAAACAGATAATAGTGAATATATCAATTAAAAAACAACTCTGCAATTTGTAAACATTTGCTTTTGAATTTTCCCGCATAGTGATGGAAGCTGCAATGCTTAAATAAACATTTGTAAAGTGCCATCTCTAGGGCTGCCACCTGCTGCTATCTGGCTACATTGCCAGTGCTTTTCGATATTGTTCGATATACGATACCGATTGCTGGCACAGCCAGTGCATAAAACTGCAAGATCGCAATGCAGTGACAAACATTTGCACAAATATGAGTGAACGGCCTTTATTGACCAGCCGCAGCCGTAACAACAATAAGAGAAATGTCCAGTGGAACACCAACACAATCGTCAGCTGTGCCGCCCGTTTGGAGCTGTGACACGCACAGGCGCAGTCATAATCAACAGCGCGAGCTCAAACAAAAACAACTGCAACTTTTCACACTCCAAACGGAATTGCGTCGCGCCACCAATTATTGGTTTCAGGCCAAGACCGATGAACGCTTCCAGTTGCTGGTGCAGACATGTGTTCAAATCCTGCAGCACGGCTTGCTGCAGCCAACGGCTATCGGAACGCTGGTAAGTGCGACACGGACGCAGACTGAACTCAACTCGTCTGCTGATAAGCGCAGCATTCGCAACGCCCTAGGCTTAAAAGAGAAACGCGAAGAAGAAGAGGAATACGGGAAAGGGTGTTAGTCGCAGCAGAAATACCCTAGTTAAATTGTAAAAGCAATAGCAAATGTTAAATCAATATCGAAATATTTAATAATTTTAAACAAAATTGTTGCTATTACACGAAAGTTTCTTCTTTTTAAAAATCCTACGAAAATATTTTTTTTTTAACAATTGTATATATTGTTGTTATTTGATATTACATGTTACAGTTATTACTCAACAAATTGAATTATTATACATGTATATAATATATTTTTATAGATGTATATAACTGCTCAAACTAAGAGAGTTCTGCCGATTGATAAAATTTGTAAACAATTATGCTACATATATCCAAGTTCGAGTCTTTAGAGAGGGTGTTTTCAGTGTTAGTTCAACAATGTTCAAGCTTAAAGCGAAGCACGAAGAAAACAAAGAAATCGTAGGGTGACAAATAAGCGATCTCTGATCGGGAGTGCTCGACTAGGTGATATCCGGTCTTAGACAATCGATTGTTGAATAACTTTTGATCAGTATGCATTTTATTGATGGCATTTTTAATGGGTGTGAGGTGTGCGAAGAATGCGGCAATCTGAGTCTGAAATATTGCCAAATCTCTGTATTCACCGAAGTGAATTAGAAACCTCTAGCTTTTGTGCTATCGATAATTAGGCGAAGGAGTGAGTTATCGAAAAGTGTCGCTTAACTAGAACTTTTATTTTCCAGAGATTCAGGATGATCACGTTCCTTATACTTATATATATTATTTATATATATTGCCCACTTCTCAGTCCATCCTCAATGACTAATTTTCCTTGTTTCTCCATTGCAGCGTCTAGTTGAAGACTTTGAGTTTCTGCGTCTCAGCGAGCATCCGCCACAGCAGCAGAAACAGCAGTCGCCAAAGGCAACAACTTCAGCTGATTCCACACCTGTCCCAGGATCCACCGGGAATGTGGCATTTAATGTCTGCGAGTTCCTATCCCATTGGGCCGCCAGCTGTCTGCGCTCGCGCTGCCTGTCACGCTGCATGCAGACGCTGGTGGCGGACAAAGAGCTGCTGGACATTTACTACCAGCGGGAGGTGGCCTTTCTGCGGCACGGCGGCTGTGCGGCGGCGCTGTTCGTCTGCCTGACGGCCGTTGAGCTGGACCAGAGCAGCTTGCTCAGCCAGCTGGAGCCAGTTGTCGGCAGACGTCGCCACCGGCGCACCAGCTCACAGCCCAATTTCAGTTTGTCGCACCGACTGCACGTGGTGCAGGAGGAGGAGCAGCAGCATCAGCAACTGCAACTGCAACAGCAGCAGCAGGAGCAGAAACCGCTGCAACAGCAAAAAATCCTGCATCCAAATCCGATAGCTACGCAGCTAATGCGACGCTTCAAGAGCTTGCCCTGCCTCTATCACAGCGACAGCAGCTTGGATCGAGTGCCGAATGCAGAGAGTGGACTCTCGCCAGTTACTCCTGCCGCACGTCCGCGTTGCCAGACCTACAACAACAGCCCGAATGTGCCACTGAGCGGCTGCAGCCTCAGCACAGCCAGCAGCAGCAGCAGCAGCAGCCAAGTGGCATCGCCAGTGCCGCGTCGCATACAGCTAATTAATTGCGATGACATCAAGATCTGGACAGATCAAACGAGCAGCGTCACTCCTACCACTGGCAACAGCCAATCCTCGCCCGCTCCAGTGCCCGCCACGAAGCGGGGCAGCTTCCTGGGCAATCTGTTTGGATCGCCGCCGGTGTACACCAGCTGGTACAACAAGAGTCGTGGTGAGAGCGACGAGGCGGGCAGCGGGAATCACTTAAATGGCTTGACTGGCTTGAATGGTTTCCTGGCCATCAACGGACGCAAGCTGGACAAACGGCAGCAGCAGTCGCTCTTCGAGGGCGTCAGCATGCTAGACTACAACAATTGCCAGGCGGCGGCGAGCAGGACAACGACGGAGCCCTTGGACATTGTGGGCGGTGTGGCGGGTCAGCAGCAGCACAGCGCTAGTTGCAGCACCGCCTCCTGCAGCCTGAGCAGCGAGAGCCAGTACAGCAACAGCAACAAAATGGACAATCAGAGTCTAGCCGCCTTCCTTCAAATGTCGCGCAATGCGCGCAACAACACGGAGCTGGAGAAGGAGAACGCCCACTTTCGCATCTCGGAGGCGTGCATTGCGGCCATTGAGCACGTGAAGTGGAGTCGTCGTGGACAGCCGTTGGAGTGTGCCGGCAGCAGCAACAGCAGCAGTGGTCTGGCCACAGAAGGGGATGCCCTGCTGCTGCCCTATATGGAGCAGCAGACCACAAATGGCTATGGGCAGGAGGAGAACATCAACAGCAACAATGACAACAATAGCGCCGAGGCAGTCGGTCTACAACTAATCTCGCGCTTCAATGACAAGCAGCTGCCCAAGCTGGCGGACTTGAAGTGGCTCGTCTCGGAGCAGGATGCACCGCAGCAGCTGTTGCCCCTGCCGAAGCTAACACCGGAACTGCAGCAACAACAGCTGGAACCGCTGGGCGAGACGAGTCTGACCCGCGGCACCAAAACCTGGGCACCGCCACGCCAACAAATCATCTTCACCGAGCACCCGCCGGCAAGTCGGTCGCAGCTGCTCAGCCGGCAGCATTACCGCTGTGCCGGCTGCGGCATGCAGGTGACACGGCAATATCAACAATATTTCCGCTACTGCAATTACCTGGGCAAGTACCTGTGCACCGGCTGCCATCGCAACCAGCTGTCGGCCATCCCGGCCAAGATACTGCAGTCGTGGGACTTTCGCTGCTATGCGGTCAGCTCGTTCGCCTATCGCCTCATCGAGCAAATGTACACATTCCCGCTGTTCCATGTGCCCGATCTGAATGCCCAGCTGTATGTGAAGCAGAAGCAGTTGGCCAAGGCGCGACGGCGTCGCCTCCAGCTCAAATATGTCCATAGTTTCATTAGCGCTTGCCGCTTCGCCACCAAGTAAGTGTGTCAAGGTCACGCATCAGTCCATCTCTTTCTAATCGATATTCGCACGCGCAGGGAGCAGGCGCTATTCGATGCGGTGCCGGCGCACATCACCAAAGATCCGGACATGTGGTCCATGTGTGACTTTGTCGATGTCCAAAACAGCAGTCTGTGCCGCTCCATCGAGGATCTGATTGAGCTCAACGAGCAGCATGTCTACAGTTGTGTGGTAAACTGGAATTTGATCTGTCTTTTGCTTGTGCAGGTGTTTAACTCTCATCTCTCTCTTCCTCTCTCTATCCATCTCCCTCTCTCTCTCTCTCTCTCTCTCTCTCTCTCTCTCTCTCTCTCTCTCTCTCTCTCGCTTGCAGCTCTGCACGGGTCGCGCCTTCGTCTGCGAGCTGTGCAAGAGCCGCCAGCTGATCTATCCCTGGCAGCGAAAGGTGCATCGTTGCGGGCAGTGCGGCGCCTGCGTTCATACCAACTGCTGGAAGCTGAACTCGACTGGCGTCTGTTTGCGCTGTGACCGGCTGCATGGACGACAACAACAACAGCTGCAGCAGGAGTTGTAATTGACCGAATTCTTTTTTTTGTTTATGTATATTTATACTGTATATAATCGTGTAAATTATGAATTCTATTAGCAAATGTACCTCAAATGAAAGATGACCGATTCTTAAGTTGATTTTTTATAAATTATACAAAATATTTATTTTACTATATTAACTATTGCGTTTAATTTAAAAGCAAAAACCATTTCTACATTCTATAACAGCTCTTATTAGCCAATTCATATTCTATATGATTTCGATTGGAGTATTCCATTGAAAAAATTGGTGCAGTTTGTTTAAAATTTCTAATTTTCAAATTATAAATTTCATGGCGATATTTGAATATATTTTATACATGTTAATTAACGCTTTTGAAATGCACAGAGGATAATGTGAATTTATTTAATATGCATATTCCAATTGGCCTGCTGAGTTTTTTTTTTTTTTAATTTCTTTTAAGCATTGTCGATTGGAATATTCACATAATAATTTAGAAAAACTCAATTTACCTAATTGTTACAAAAACGTTTAATTTTTAAATTATTAATATCGTGCAATGCATTTGAATATGTATATTTAATTTATTAATCGATTTTGAAAAGCACAGAAGACAATGTAAAAATATCGGCTGCTGACAATCAACATAGAACTATCGCTAAAGTTCGATATTCGATATGCTTGCAGCTGGCAGCTCATTTTGGCATAGCAGCGTCAAAATATTTTCCTTTTGAGTTTGCAGTGCCCGTTCGAGTAGAGCATTAACATTTGCTTGCCAGATAAAAGTTAAAAATTTGCACCTCCTTTAATGAATCGGAAGCGCAAATGCAGTGCCGAGCAAAATACGTCACAAGTGTTGTTCGTATAAATTAAACAGTTTTGACTAAATTTATGTTTTCGACTTTTTTTTGCAACCAAAAGAAGAAAAAAAAGAGCGTCGTGCGTGCAAAACACACTGCCGATGAAGAGAACGCCATAAATTGAAGTGGAGGTTGGAAAGAAAACTACGAAGAAAATTTGCAAAGTTTTTTTTTCTTGACGGTTGGCGCTTGCGTTTGGGCTCGAGCCTACAGCTGCCTGCCATCCAACAGCCTGCGGCTGAAGCCAAAATATACCCCATATACATTCTGTCATCTTTAACAGCAAGTGAGTACGAAAAATGGGAAATAAAATATGTGCAATGCATTTGTGTGTGGAAGCGAAGTTGAATTTTTGTCTGCCCGTTGCCTGACCGCCTGTGCACCCGTTCGACCGTTCGCTCGATGACAAGCATGAGCATGAGCGAGGGTAAATGTGTACAGCGGTGGGTTTGATGCGTGCGTGCGTGCGAATGTATGTGTGTGTTTGCTTGCCTGCCTTCTTACTTGCGTGTGTGTGTGAGTGTGTGTGTTGGGACAAAAGCGATGCGGCGCACTTCATTTTGGCGTGAACAAATTCTACACTTTCATACATGTATGTATGTACAATTTAATTGTGTAAAAGAAGCATAGCTGCAAGATGAAGAAATAGAAAATACGCATAAGTATGCGCATATGTGTAAATGCAATGGCAAAATGGTAAAACGGCAATATTCAACAAAATTTGCAAGTTTGTGAGACTTCTACACACATATACATGCAATCATATATATAAATATACATGAATTGACATATGTGGGCATGTGTCAGTGTGTGCATACATATGTGCATGCGTGTGTGTCAGTATGTTTATTTATCGATGTTTCTCCTTCTCCTGTTACCCATTTTCCATTAAATTTTCAGATAACTCAGGCGGCTGCTGCAACCAACATTTAGCGCAACGCAATCGAAATCGAAATCGAATGTCAACACGATAACTAAGAGGACAGGAAAAAAGTGCCGGAGGAATTAATTGAAAGGAAACCAAAGCTGTCAAAGAGAAAAATTAATTCAGCTGACAATAATAATTAGTAACTAAAAGGCACTTGCAGAAGAATAAATCAGTGAGAACGGCGGCAACAGCAGCAGCAGCAAAAGCAGCGGCGGCGTTTGCAATAGCCGACGAACAGCAAAATTCAAGTGCCGAATAAGATGGACATTGAAACAGATCAGTCTATCGAAGCAATGGATACCCAGGATACCCAAGAGGTCGAGATAATCACGAGCGACCTACAGCAGCACCAACAGCAGCAACAACAAACAAACTCGCCGCCACAATTGCCAAAGTTTAAAAATCTAATTCATCCACAGCAGCAGCAGCAGCAACAACAGCAACAACAACAGCCGCAGCTACCCAGTGAGAACGGCAACGTGCCGCCACAGCAATTGCTAGCCGAGAGCAGCTCCACATCATTTGGCAACGAACAAGAGATGCCAATGGACGACGAAACTAAAGAGGATCAATTCCGTTCGGAGACAACGTTTTCCTATACCGTGGAGAATGTGGGACAGCTAAAGCAGCAGCATCTATCGCCGCCCGTCTATGTGCGCATGCTTCCATGGAAGATCATGGTCATACCGAATGATCGTGCTCTCGGCTTCTTTTTGCAGTGCAACGGGGAGAACGATTCGCCGACCTGGTCGTGCAATGCGATTGCCGAGCTGCGTCTGAAGTGCCACAAGCCGGATGCGCCGCCGTTTACGCGCGCTCGCATCAAGCATTTGTTCTACTCGAAGGAGAATGACTATGGCTATTCGAATTTCATCACCTGGCAGGAGTTACAGGATCCAGATAAATGCTATGTCCATAATGGCAGCATTACGCTTGAGGTGCACGTCATTGCCGATGCTCCTCACGGTGTTCTCTGGGACTCCAAGAAGCACACCGGCTATGTGGGCCTGAAGAATCAGGGCGCTACTTGCTATATGAACTCGTTGCTCCAGACGCTATATTTCACAAATTCACTGCGCTTGGCCGTCTATCGCATCCCGACCGAGGCCGATGATAGCACCAAGTCGGTGGGGTTGTCGTTGCAGCGCGTCTTCCACGAGTTGCAGTTCGGCGATCGTCCGGTCGGCACCAAGAAGCTAACCAAATCCTTTGGCTGGGAGACCCTCGACTCGTTCATGCAGCACGATGTCCAGGAGTTTCTGCGCGTCCTTCTCGACAAGCTCGAGTCGAAGATGAAGGGCACCTGCCTGGAGGGCACCATTCCCGGCCTATTCGAGGGCAAAATGTCATCGTACATCAAATGCACAAATGTCGATTATAACAGCACACGCTACGAGACCTTCTACGATATTCAGCTAAATATCAAAGACAAGAAGAACATCTTCGAATCATTTCAGGACTATGTCGCCTCCGAGACACTCGAGGGCGATAACAAATACGATGCCGGTGTCCATGGTCTCCAGGTGAGTGCAGATTTGTCCATCCACTTAGCTGCTACGATGACATTCGCCTCTATTTAGCGCATTCGATTTGTTAATGTGTTTGTAATGTGGAAACATTAGTGAAAATTCTTGGCATCCACATCATGTGGATTACATGTTTGTAAAAGCCATGTAGCGCTTACAATTTCGATTGATGAAATTCGCTATAAAGTAGAAATAATTGGAGAATTCAAGAGACTTGACAAATCTCTGAAATGCAATTATAATCTCTATCGAATTTAATATTTAATTTTGAAATATATATATCATAGAATATTGGTCACGTTCCACAACAAATTGCTTAGAGAATTATCTCTTGTTCCACTTAGAATCGATTAATTGTTGATATGAAATGGAGATGCGAAATTCTCATTTTTCCAAAAATTAGTTTAAACACATTTGAAATGCGAATCGTGCTGTTAGGCAGAAACCGTTATCGTAGTATAAATCTATATAGGCCCATATAATAATATAAATATTTACCTTTCATTTGTTGTGCAGGAGGCAAGCAAGGGCGTCATATTCACATCATTCCCGCCTGTGCTGCATTTGCATTTGATGCGTTTCCAATATGATCCAATTACCGATAGCTCGATCAAATATAACGATCGTTTCGAGTTCTATGAGCAAATCAATTTGGATCGCTATCTGGCCGACCGTGAGAAGACGCCGGCCGATTATGTGCTGCACGCTGTCCTCGTCCATTCCGGCGACAATCATGGCGGGCACTATGTGGTCTTCATCAATCCGAAGGCCGACGGACGTTGGTTTAAGTTTGATGACGATGTCGTCTCCAGTTGCCGCAAGCAGGAGGCCATCGATCAGAACTATGGCGGCATGGATGATGAGATCTCGTTTCATGCCAAATGCAGTAATGCATACATGCTGGTCTATATACGTCAGTCGGAGCTCGATCGTGTGCTGGGCGATATACCCGAGAATGAGATCTCTAGCGATCTTGTGGAGCGTCTCGAATTAGAGAAACGCATCGAGATGGCACGCCGCAAGGAGCGCAGCGAGGCCAATCTCTATGTGCCCATTCACGTTATACTCGAGGAGTACTTTGAGTCTCAGCAGAAGCGCCGCCTGTTCGATCTGGAGAAGACGCACCAGCGTCCTTTCAAGCTAAAGCAAACCCAAACCGTTAACGAGATGGTCGAGATGCTGGTGAAGGCATTCGGCGTGCCGCGCGATCGCATGCGCATGTGGAATATGTGCACGGCCCAGACACAAAAGTTCCTGTACTTTGATTTCGAGGCGGAGGCAACACGCACCATCGAACAGATACCCACATCGCAGAAGCCGTGGGTCATATTCCTTGAGCTGGCACCGCCCGACAGCAGCGATCCGCTGCTGCCGTTCAATCCCAAAACGGATGTGCTTCTATTCCTCAAGTATTACGATGCGCGCAACAAGCGCCTCAATTACATCGGTTGCACTCAGCAGCCATTGACACGCCGTCTCAGCGAACTGGTACCGGAGATCAATCGCAAGCTCGGCTTCGATCTGGACACAGAGCTGACCGTGTTCGATGAGTATGCCGATAAGAAGATCGCTAACATAAACGAGCCCATCGAGAATGTGCTCTATATGCCGCAGGATCATCTGCAGGGTCCCATTTTGATATTTGAACGGGAGAATGTGGATGTTAAGCTAGATTTGCCCACCGTTGAGGATTACTTCTTGGATCTCGTCTACCGCATCGAGATCATATTCAGCGACAAGTGCAACCCCAATGAGCCGGACTTTACGCTCGAACTGTCGAATCGCTACAATTACGATCAACTGACCAATGCCGTCGCCGAGCGCCTCAACACCGATCCCCAGAAGCTGCAGTTCTTCATGTGCATCAGCAACTACAAGGAGACCGCCGGCAATGCGGTGCCCTACACCTATAAGGTGAGTGCAAACGAATAGAGAAACAACAGAAACGTGTTAAGTGAAGCGAACAAACTACTCCGTATAAAAATTGTTGATTCAGTTGAGATCAAAGTTGGCCTTGTCATATCCTTCATATCCCCAAATTTTCAATTGCTTAATTGAGCTATTGTAATTCAGTTAGTTTGATTTGCTTCGTCGAGTCGAGCTGATATCGAATTATAAAATTGTAAATTTTACAAATTTTCGGAGATATTCAAATTAACAAATTGTATTCCTATTTACAGGGTACTATCAAGGATCTGCTATCGTACACGAAGCAGAGCACGCCGAAGCGCATTTTCTACCAGAGACTGTCCCTGAGCATACACGAGCTGGATAATAAAAAGTTATTCAAGTGCATTTGGGTCTCCAATGACCTGAAGGAGGAGAAGGAGCTGGTGCTGTATCCGAATAAGAATGACACCGTGAAGGGGCTGCTCGATGAGGCGGCCAAGACGATCACGTTCGCCGAGAATAGCCGCAAGAAGCTGCGCCTGATGAAGGTCGGCAATCATAAGATTGTGGCCATCTGCAAGGACGACATACCGCTGGAGACGCTGATGAAGACCAATGAGTCGATTACCACCACACAGGGCACCCAGAAGATCTACCGCATCGAGGAGGTGCCGGCCGACGAGGCCCAGCTGGCCGAGAACGAGCTGCTCATACCGGTGGCCCATTTCAGCAAGGAGCTGTACAATTCGTTTGGTGTGCCGTTCCTAACAAAGGCGCGTCATGGCGAGCCATACGGTGCACTCAAGCAGCGCATCCAGAAGCGACTCAATGTACCGGACAAGGAATGGGAGAACTATAAGTTCGCCGTCATCACAATGGGCCATACCATCGATGTGAACGATAATACCGCCGTGGATCTAGAGATCTATCGCACCTGGACTGGCGGACAGTTACCGTTCTTCGGACTGGATCACATCAACAAATCGCGCAAGCGCAGCTCGCTCAATTTCTCCGAGAAGGCAATCAAAATCTACAACTAAATTAACAAACAGCAACAGCAAAAATAACAAAACCTATACAATACAGAAAAAAAAAAAAAACAAAAAAACAAAAAAAAAAAAACAGAAAACCAACAATAATAATAACAAATAACTACAACAAGAAAATCAGCGTATGTTCGTGTGTGGCGATAGTGCGCTTGTGTGTGTGTGTGTGCTTGATTTAGTGTCATATCCAAGCCGAGCTAACCAGTAATACTTTCTTATGGCTCTCCTGCTTCCATAACTCTTAAACAACTATAGAAACATCAGCAGCAGCAGCAACAACAACAACAACTGCTTCCACAGCATCAGCCCAAGAAGATAGATATTGAAGCTTATGGAGTAGATGCTATATATGCATGCATATGTATATCTCTGTGTGTACGTATGTACATATGTGCAGGAGCTACGATAGTTGTATGCAGAGTAGTTGATTCCGTTTGCCTCATACCCAGGGGATATATGTCAGATCCCAGGATCTTGATCCATTAATATAATAGAATTTATTTCAAATTCAGCCTTTGCCTGTTACATACATCAATACATATATATATATATATATTGTCCAATATACAACACTTATACTATATTTGCAGTCAGTCAGTCCCGCCCTAATCCTCCGCCAATAGTCATGAAACCAGAGTCAATGGAGTATTCATAGTAGAACATGTTCCAATATGTGTATTCTACACACACATACACATACACACACACATATATACATACGCACACACATATATACAGGATAGCTTTTGTTGATCCATGAATCAAATGGAATTTCAATTCATGATTAATCCTTTGGTATATATGTGTGAATGCTTTAAAAATATTTGTTTGTTTGTTTTTTTTTTTTTTTTTTTTGAATACTATTTTTAAAGTTATTTAAAATACATATATATATATATAAAGAAAAACTAGCGCCTAAATCCTGAACAGATTTTTGGCATTACTGTAAATAAGCGTTGCAGTTATACCCGAAAGCCGGGAATACACACACACACGGACACAGAGACATAGAGTTACACACACACACACACACGTACGCACGCAAACGCATATATATATATGTATATAAATATATATATATATGTATGTAATGTCTCTTGCCGACACTTAGACAGTTAAATCAAGGACTTTTTGCTGTTTTGACATCATGTAGAAAGAGAGCAAGAGGAAGAAAGTGAGAGCAAGAGACAGAAAGAGTGTGTTATTGTGTCGTAAAGGGTTATGAAAGTTATATATATATATATATATATATATATATATATATATATATATATATATATATATATATAATTTAGGTATATATATATATGTGTAATTAATGATACATTTCAGAACTATTATCTACCATATAACGAACGCAAATCGAACGTTAATGAAAGAAGAAGAAATTGTTTATAAAAAAAATAATAATAAAAAAAAAAACAAAAAGAAAAAAAATCAGATTTGTTTCAAACAACAATTATTTGTGATTTTAATACATGAAATGATAAATATAATGATAATGATGTGACTAGAGCCCTATCTATAATAATATTAATCATAAACTACAATAATACAAAATAAAGAAACACTTTAAATTAACAGTTAGTGCTTTTACTTTGTTAACGTTAGAAAAAATATTAAAACACAAAAAAAGGATATGAAATTTAAAGAAACAGGAAATATTTTAACATCGTACGAAAAAAAAAAAATATATATATATATATATATAAAGAATCCCATATATATATATATATATATATATATATATATATATATACAGATATTTATGTGAAGATATACGCTATTATTATTTATGCAGAGATAATTAAAATTATTTATGTGTAAAAAAAAGAGTTGAAGAGAAACGAGAAAAAAATCAAATAAAATACCAACAATTTAAGGAAATGTCTTTATTATCAGCCGAATTAGGAGGGAATTGGCTCATATTTTTGCTATAACTTTTACGACCTCAAGGGGGAAGTACTAAGAGACCGCTAGGAAGTACTTGACTAGGAGATACCCGGTACATTGCGCAAAGACGTTATTCTAAGCATATTACTCTGTTTTTCTATCTACGTTCCATTTACTACAACCCATGACCATGGGCTTTACTGAGGAAGGGTATCTAAACCCAAACTCTCTTTGTGCAAATTGAAATTTGGACAAAATTCGACTTTGATTCGTTTCGTAGTACTTGTACGTGAGCCGCACAATATTTATTATGTTTCCTTAAAAACTAGAGATTTCTTAGAATTTACGACGCTTGAGCAGGTCGGGTCGCCAGTTGATCGGATGTGTATCCTCGCTGGCCTCGTCATCCTGCTTGTACACCTTGATGGTCTTGTCCGCCTCGGCGGTGATGAGACGTGTGCCCGACTGATCGAAGCAGAGGGCAAAGATGCCCGCCTCGCTGTCCATGGAGCCGGGCTGAACGGGCGCCTGGAAGCGCTGGAAATTGTAGCCGGTACGCCAGTCCCAAAAGAACATGGTGCCGTTGTCGCCACCAGAGACGAGCACGCCATCCGAATTGGCCGCCATGCAATTGACAATGGCCGTGTGCCCGGATATGTTCTGCACAAAGTTGCCCTCGGGACAGCGCCACTGCTTGATGTTGTCCGGTGAGGCAGAGGCGAACATGTAGAGCGACGGATGCAGGACAATGCTGCGCACGGATTTTTTGTGGTTGGTCAGCGTGCAGACGCTCTTGCCGGCAGCCAGATCCCACAGACGGACGGTGGAGTCGTGTGAGCCGGTTATAATCTGGGGATTGGTAGCCTGGGCCACCACGCTGGCTACCGTGTTCGTGTGGCCCGTAAGTGTATGGACATTTGCCTTAGTGCGCATATCCCAGATGCGTGCCGTTGAGTCGCGCCCAGAAGTGGCGAGCACATCAATGGTGGGATGCAGTGCCAGCGAATAGACAGCGGACAGATGGCCGTGATAGTGTCTGATAACCTTGTTGTACTCCAGATCCCAGCACTTGACCTGACGATCCTCGCCGCAACTGAAGAGATACGGATGCTTTGCGCTGACGGCGACGCCGCGCACCGTGCTCACATGGCCAGTCAGCGACAGCTTCAGTTTGCCGCTGGCCAAGTCCCAGATCTTGATGACACGATCCCCGGCGCCGGTGGCAAACCACTCGTTGCCCGGCTCTACGGCTATACAACGCACCCAGCCCAAGTGGCCAGAGATGACGCGCGATAGTTTCCACGGCGCGTGCCACTTGGGCTTGGGAATGCTGGGCGCTTTCTTTGGTATTAGCTGCACATTGCTAGCTACGCTGCCGCTGTTTGTCGGCATTGAGGCACGCACCAACGAAGTGTTCCCAATCACCATCGGTTTGTCCTTGTCGCGATTAGACCTAACCATGCTGCCGCCCTCTGCGCCGGTTGCACCTGAATCCGAGCCGGCTGCAGCCAGGCCGGCGCTGCCGTCTGTAATGGCCAATGGCTTGTCGCTGCTGCCGTTTTGTATGGCGGACATTTTTTTATCGTCCATCGATTTGATGGCGCGGTCAATCACCAAGCCATAAGTATCCCTAGCCTTAATCGAACGAGTCATCTTCTCGCTGCAAACATAAATTGACCAAATTATTATTGGTGGTTGTGCGTGAATTTTATGGCCATTTGTACTTACAAACGCTCGTCGATATCCGGCAAGTTACCCTGATTGGAGACAAACAGATCATGTGTGCGTTTAAGAGATCTAAATATAAGCGTATGCACGCTATGCTTTTGTACATCTTCCATTCTTATATGTATTTATTTAAACGAAACATAAACGTAAACGAATTAATTGCAATTCACACTGAGTGACAATGCGGCGGGCGATAAATTTTGCCATTCAGACAAAAAAGTTATCGATTGTTGGATAGCGATGTTAGTATTTTTTTCTCATATTTGGAGAACGAAAGTTTAACGAAAGTTTCTATCATGATTTTTAAATATCTTTATTTAGCAATTTTCTTTTTTTATCTATTTTTTTTTTTTTTTTTTTTAGAAAATTTATGCAATTTGTTACGTCAGAAAAACGTGTCAATTGCTGGTCATGCCAGCTGCGAACAATCGCTTTTGATATCGGTATAATTATCATCGAACAGTCCTTTTTACTAAATTTAAATGTTTTTTTATTTAAATAGAAAAAAAAAAAAAAAAACAGACCTTAGTTCTAATTTGTAGTCAGCGTTACGCAGCAACCCCAACCAATTACAATGCAATTTGAATTCATTTCTGAAGCAAATATGTTTTTTTTTTTTTTATTTTTAGTTAGCGGGAACCGGTGATCCTGAAGCTGCGTTACTTGATGATAAGGATGAGGAAGTGGGCGAAACCGATGCCGACGAAGAGCTGGCACCATGCGCATTTTCCTGAGCCGCCGAAGGTCTCGTGGTGAAGAACTGATTTATCTGCAATTCATGATAATGCTTTTACATTTGTCAATGTCACAGAATTTGTTTTTCTTACAATTCGCTTAATATATGTGCACGACTTGTCGTTGTCCGAACTGGATACAACATTGTCCACCCTATATGGCGGCGAAACGGTAACTTCATTTAAAATTTGTATGTTTGCTCCTTGCCAGGAAACTTCATTGTACTGTCATAAGAAGATATCAAAGATGGAATAGTAGAAATTTAAGACAGTTGTTCGGCTATTTAAGCTATATAAATGTGTATAAATATATACGACTTACCCCAAGTTGTTTGGCTATCGCTCGGTAGAGCTCTTGTGCTTCTGGTGTAACATCCGCATTTTTGGACTTGAGATAGTCTTGCCGTTTTTCGACTGTTTTACGAAGGCGCATTTTAACCTACAGAAAAAGTGAGTTGGAAATAAATACGAATTGGGCTTGAATGGTTGAATGCATACCTGCTCCAGGTTGAGCTTTTGAGGATCATCAATGAAGTTTCCATTGCATTCCTTAATCACCTGCACGTTACTGCACAACGATAAGTTCATCACATAAACATCACTCAGTTCACCTGAAGTTTTCGAGTGACATTCTGATAGGGCAAAAGAGGAAAAAGAAAGGAAAAGGAGCAGATTTTGTGTGACGATGTAAGGTGACCAACTAAATTATTCCCCAAATACATATATAAATATTATATAAAACACATATATATTATTGATAATAAAAAAAATATGTAAACTTTCACTTTTGATATGTCAAGTGACAGTTATTTGTTTTTGTTTTGAAAAAGGATACGCAATATAAGCATTTTTGTGTTATGATCAAACGCGAGAACCTCCCCCTCGACCTCCTCCTTGAAACAAGTAGTACAGATCACTGTGGAACCGATACTGAAGCAATCGTTCACTGCATTTCCAACGTCGGCGGTGGCAGCGGCCATTTTTAATTGTCGCTGTCGCTGCAACTCGAACAACTTCCGATATGATATTGACAACAGGCGATAATGTATATATATATATGGTTATATATATATATATTTTCTTTTTGTATGTATGTGTATTATTTGTATATATTTGTGTACTATATGGATCGGAGTGGTGTAATTAAAAGCAAGCTGTAGATGTATGCTTTCAATGTTTTTGTTGCTGTTGCTGCTGTTGTTTAGCTAAGGGACAAGCCTTATTGTAGCCGCTGCTTGCAATTGTTTACACAACAGACAAGCGAATTTCGAATATACTTAGCGTGGGAAGTGCGTCTTATTCTAGTTGTTTGTAACAAACATCTGATTTGATCCACTGCCCAGTGCTATGATTTGTTGTAACTTTGTGTGTTGCAGTTGTGTTGCACTTCCTTGCCGCGGATTCGCTTCGCTTTCACATTCACGTTTCGGTGTCGGTCGGAGTTGCCTTTGCCTCTTTTTTTTTTTTTTTTTTGATCGGTCGTGTTTCTTTGAGTACGTGTTTTGCGGTGGTTGTACCCAATGTTATTGCGTGCGTTGCCGAAATTAATTGCTCTGCCAGCAGCGCAAGCGATTTATGCGAGTTAAATACGTATTTTATGGTTTTGTAATTGAGAAGTAACAATAAAAATATGCTGCGTACGAAAAAATTTATTGGTCAACACACGAAACAACAGCCCAAAAGGAGGCAGCAAAGAAATCGCAGTGTTGCTAAGACGAATAGAGTTGTTTTACAGTCTGTTAATTTGACACATCGATATCAGTGAAACTCGATATCAACTGTTGTCGATAGTTGCGTTGGCAACAAACAAAAAGCCGGGTTTATTACATTTAGCGCCAAAAAGTTATCTGTTTAGAGAATTAGTAATTTATTTATTTATATATTAATATAATGGTGGATACAGATAATACACAGTTGAATCACAAGCCAAGCGCCGACACATTTCTGCCCCTTAGCCGAGTGCGGACCATCATGAAGAGCTCCATGGACACGGGTCTGATAACAAACGAAGTGCTCTTTCTTATGACCAAGTGCACCGAGTTGTTTGTGCAGCATCTGGCCCGTGAGGCATACATGGCATCGTGTGCCAAGCAAAGCAACGACACACTTAAGTACGAACACTTATCTCAGCTTGTTAATAAGCGCAAAAACCTCGAGTTTCTTCTACAAATAGTTCCCGAAAAAATTCGCGTGCACGAATTCCAAGAAATGCTGCGTCTTAATCGCTCCAATACCACCGATGACGATGATGAGAGCTGCACCGAATCCGAGTCAGATGATGAGTAGAATGGAGTGCATAACAATTAGCAGATTTTTAATGATGATTAGATGATAAGAATAAGTTTTGTTTTTAAGCAAAAAGACATATGTATTTATTTGTAGGACAGAATTTGAGTGTTTTATAGTTCTGAAATACATTTTAATTGACCATCAAACTTGAGGCTACTGATAACTATATTAACTTTGATCTCGCTGTTTCTTCTCTGACCGAGGCAAAGTTGTAAAACAATTATTTTTCCATAGCAATGCCAATTCAAGGGCTGATATATCGGCTGGGTTAAGTCCTCAATGTCAGATGAAGTTCAGTTAAACACTTGGATTTCTTTATCAATAATATAACATGCATACACACTTATTGTATGCATGTGTGGATGCTCATTTTTATACATATCTATTTAATTGCACTCGATATTATAATATAATAATAAAAAAAAAGAAATGACAGATAGGTATAGATCTGGAATGATGTTTTAAAGCTTCAGGTTAACTCCTGGATAGCCCTTGGCGTTGAGTCCAGTCACCTTGTAGGTGGTGCCGGCCGGAGCGGGCTGATCGAACTTGGCCGCAGTGGTCACATACAGAATGTCCAGATTGGGTCCACCGAAGGCAACCGAGGTAATCTGCTTGGTGGGCAGCTTGATCTCCAGCAAGCATTCGCCCGTGCTGTAACGGCAATGCAATCGGATTAGTTTGATTTTGGGATAAACGACAGAGTCGGGCTTAACATACTTGGGATTGACTTTGTAGATGGTGGAGCCATTGAATGTGGCCACATAGAGGTTGCCCTCAGTGTCAATGGTCATGCCATCGGGCAAGATGTGAGTCTTGGGGCTGTCCTTGCGCAAATTGTAGATAACCTTGGGATTGCTGGCGACGCCAGTCTTGAAGTCATAGTCGTAGGATTTCACCTCGTAGTCAGTGGTATCAATGTAGTAGAACTTATTTGCCTTTTCATCCCAGGCCAGGCCATTGGAGATGCCCACATCGCTCTTCACCACCGTTACATTGCCGCCCGCCTCCCAGCGGTACAGTTCGCCGTGGCGGTGCGTGAACTCATCTCCAACGTAGCGCATGGTGCCGAAGAAGAGGCGACCCTTCGGATCGGCCTTGGCATCGTTCAAGCGATTTTCCTTGAAATCAGACTGCACCTCGAAAAGAGTGCGCACCACCTTAGCCACCGGCGAGACACCGTCCCAGTTGACGACGACGACGCGGCGGCCACAGCCGACGGCAAACTCCTGATCATTGCCCTCTATGGGCAGCACAAAGGTGGCGAATGTCTCGCCCTCAATCTGAGTCCTGTACGTCTTGTTCTGCCTGTAGTCGTAGCGCAGCAGGCAGCCCGCCTCCAGGTCCACGAAATACAGACTCTGCCTGGCCACATCCCAATGAGGGCCCTCGCCTAGGCCGGCATACGAATCGGGTAGTGGCTCCACTTTGTACGACATCTATGAAGAAAGGAAACAAATGATGCAGAAAACAAAAATGATGAGAATCAACGAACGAATTAAGAACATTCAAATTACCGTTGGAATGCACAGTGCGACTAAATAAATAAATATGACTAATTGGGCTAATTTCGACAGCATGTTTGAATTGAGCTGCTTAATGTTGGCAGTTGTAACTGTGCACTGAAGCAGCTGCCGGCAGCCACAAGTGTTTTTATTAGCCAATACGCTAACAGCCAGCAGCAACTACAACAACAAGCGGCAGTATTAATTCCAGTTTGAGTTTGTTGATTTTTTATTTCTTCACAGCTGCTGTTGTGACGCCATGCCCTTCACCTGGTCGGGTCGCGGGCCGAGATTTTCAACTTTGTCAGCTGCGTTTGTTGTTATTGATGCTGCTGTTGTTTTTAGCAAGTAATTGCCATCCATCTCGTTGTTGTCGTTGTTGTTGTTGCTGCCAACCTAAAATCGCGATCCGTTTACGGTACTCGTAACAAAAATCTTCGCACACATACATACTCAAAGCCTCACCTAATGATGATCTGTATATCAGACAAGGACAGCATATGCAAACGGTATCGAACTTCACTACGCAACAATTTAAAGAACAACATCGCACAATGTATTTGTGCATTAGAGAAGGACAGCATATGCAAACCGTAATTTTAGCGATTTACAGATGGTGACTCAAGGATAATACAAACAAGGCGCAATCAGACAATCACATTGGTGCATAACTTGTTGACTTATTAGTAAATTATTGTTTTACAAAAAGTGTTCTATTAATCACTTGTGGTTGGCATTTCAAAGATTTTTTAATTGGCTATTGAATAATAATAAAAAGTATAGAAATACTAGCAGCAAACAGTTGAAGGGTAATGCTTATTCAGTGAACTGTAAATATTCGCAAATTGAAAGTCATCTATGGAAAAAAAGGGGCTTGAGTAACACTTGTAAAATGCACTTATTGATTATATTTCAAAGCGATTAGGCAAAGTTTTACCTAGGCATCTTTTTAAAATAACAATCTAAATCTTATCAAAAGTAATACAAACAACAATTTTTTTATAATTGATGAATTGCATATTAGCTTCTAGTAACACAGTTTTTTTTTTTTATTTTACTAACACTCACAAATGTCCTTTTATATATTATTTGTTTATTTCACTATCAAATTTCAAATTTTATGCTTTTAGTAGTGGAAAAAAAAAATCACAGCTTTCCCCATATGCATTTTAAATAGGACTTAAATTATTTCTCATTCACTTATAAACATACCTTTGGGATATATTTGTTAATTTGGATTTAACAGTTAAATAACGGCTAGATCAATAGGACACAACGCGTACAAACAGTTGGCGTGAACTGAGGTTTGAGTCGCCGGCTATGAATCTTTTTATAGCCAAATCTGGGGACAGCAGCAGCCGGTGTATGCGTGATATACTTACATATATACATAAATATATATATGATTGATAAGCGTCAAGTGTGAAGCCAAATGCTGATAAGGCTCACTCAAGCACACATACACTCATATTACACACAAACATTTGCTAATAAGTATATCTATATATACTGAAATGAACAGCAGAAGGGATTGCTATCGCAATCAATACTCGTTAAGTTCACTGCAAGATGAAATATGAGAAGTGGGCGTGACGCCAGACCAAGCAATAGTTGTGTTTACTGTACTGTATACAGTATAATCTGGCTAAATTCTACACAGTTAAATCAAAGCTTCGGAACTTCAGGACATCGAGATATTTGACTTATAATTTGTAAAAGCAATTTTCAAATTCCCTTTTTTAAAGAGTCTGGTCCCATGTTATAGACTTTACTGTACTTAAAATACTATTGCAAAAAAAGAAACGAATTTTGTGACAGCTTGTTATTGTTATTATTATTATTATTATTTTTTGTTTTTGTTGCTGTGTAGGCGCATTTGATAAGTAGAATATTTATATAATGTTGTTTGGTACACATATCATATAGTTATTTATATGTGTATAGGCAGGCATATGCATAGGATTTATCTGCGCTTCCGGTCCGCAAATTAGTGATAAATTGCATTGAGCGTTGCTTGTGCCATGCAAATCATTTGCGACCCACTGTGCGCGTGGAAAATCAAAGGATGCTAAATCGGCCGATGGGTCTGTAGACCGGGCATTATTTATGCGAGCGATCTTTGCCCTGTTGGACAGCCGGGTGGTACTAAATGGTCCTTATCTCTCATAGCCAGCAAATGACTTGTCAAATATTTTATTTGATTCTTAAATTTAAATGTTTTTTTCAATTAATTTGCTACATGATTTATGGCTGTTCTCTGACACACAAACTAGGCATTAACGATACATATAGACTATAATATACATATTAATGTTATTAATAAACTTTCTAATCTTATGTGAATATTTTAAGCTCAAAGCTCAAAGACTGGCAGTTATTTGAAAAAATGACAAAGTGTTTATCACAATTATGAAATATTTCACTAACTCTTAATATTACATACATGTACATTATATATAAAGCCCCCATAATGCTTATTAAACAGATTAGCATGGCAGATACCCAGGCTGAAATATTTATCAAATTTAAATACATATATTTTTTCAAGCTGTTATAGAGGAGAAAAAATAAAATACGTATTACTAATTTTATATAATGTATATATCTATACGGCTCTTATCACTGTAATCTCTATTTAGCTTCAAATCTCTATAAATATATAAAAAATATATTAAAAATATATTCATAGTGATTTGAAGCTAAATGGAGATTGCAGTGATAAGAGCAGTATAGATATATGCATTATATAAAATTAGTAATAAGTATTTTATTCAATAAGTGCATATCTACATATCATTATTTATCATGTGTAATTATCGACTATAATTGAAAGATGGATTGAGTGCAGCTACAAATAAATTGCTATGAAAACGTAATAATTAATTAGATTGAAATTTGATAAGGAAAATTAATGATCTGCTTTGAGGCTAGAGTCAACCAAGCTTATAGAATGGATAAGGGAGATTTTTATTGGATCAAGTGACATATACCATATATAATACAATAGAGTTGTAAATTATATTATAAGGAATATCAAAAGCTAAATTCATGTTGGTTCAACCTAATAATTTTAGTAGTTTCGTTGTCACACAAAACAGAGCATTGGGGAGTCGGATAAGCCCGCCGCAACATACATAACTGTTTGAATTATACCATGTTCTTATTGCTAATATTAAACTCTGTTTCTCATGCGTTGTAACTCATTGTTTTTACCTTTTATGTCATTAATTAGAAGCAATAAAAAATCAAAGTGAAATCAATTGTTAAAAATTAGAATATAATAGTAAATAAAGCAAAACAAAAACCGACACAGTCACACAAGCGAATCGTGTGGAAAGCAGACTAAGCGATTGAAACAGCTGATCATACTCGATAATTCACAGCAGCATCCCTGCTTAGGCAGTTAGTATTTATATCGACATGCGAAAAACTTTGTCTAAACTCGGAGGTAATAAAATAATAACTAACCAATCGTAAATAAAATTGCAAAAAAAAATGTTCAACTAAATTAACTTCGTAAAAATGTTGTCGTATTTTATGATCGATTATTTTGTCTTGCTGTTAGTTAACATGAACAGTTGAGTAGTAACAGCAGGATAACATTCGCCAACCTTTCGATTTTATTGTCATCGATTGTTCATAGAGCAATTATCATTTGTTGTTGTTTCGTCGCAAGGTTCGGACGTGTGGTATTCTGAGGTGCACATTGGAAGTCGTTCGGCTCTGCGTTCATTTCATTTTTTTTTCTGTGTAATTTTGTTTTGCATACTTGACGCAGACGGACACACGACCACGGCGGAGTCGTTTTGACTAACCGATACCGATATCCATGCCCATGCCCAGGCATTAGTAGATCTGAAATGTGACGACACAACGAAAAAAGTGTCCGCAATCGCGCAGCCGAGGCGACAAAAACCATTTTGCAAAAAAAAAAAAGAAGAAAAGAAAATAAGAAATACAACAAAAAAAAAGTGAGAGGAATCGGCAGCGACGCTCACGCGTTGCGCCCCCATTCAAAATAAAAGTGAAAACGTGCAGAATATACAACGAAAAAGCAAAGCAAGAAAGAACAGCAGCAACAATAAGATATTAATTTTAATCTGAAAATGTGCGACGCTGTCTCAACCACCACAACAGCAGCACCAACAATCCCAGCAGCGGCAGGATCTGCTTCAGGAATGGCTGCTGGGGATACCACCACATCGACAGTAATGGAGGAGCGGACGCGACAAAGTTGCTGTCGTCTGTGCATTGCTCCCGCCAGCGAATGCATTTCGATCATTAACAGTTATGCGGCCGATAAGGAACCGTTGGCCACTAAAATACACAACTGCGTAAATATCAAGGTGAGTAACCAAATGTTGCCAATGGCATACGTAATACACTCATTCACACACATTGGCAACGGCATCGACGTCGCCATCGATTCAATTTCTACCTGCTCTCGCCGCCGCTGTTGCTGCTGCGCCAGTGTGCTCCTTTAATGCGAAACCGTTATACACACTGATGACTGCTGGTACCCATTCCCCTGCTGCTGCTCGGAGCCGGAACAAACGGCCGGTAGGCAGGCAGCCAGCCAACCAGCCACACCCGAGCTGTGCTGATGGGTAATCTACTCCTGTTCTTGCCGAGCGGCATTTCCTGTCTGCGCGTGTATAATCGATAACAATTCTAATATCGACAGCTTCAGCTAGGGCTCGGTGGCCACAAAAAAAAAAAAAAGAAAAAAAAAAGAAAAGTAGCCAGAAAGTGAGGTTAAATGCGAAACCAAAAGTAAAATATGCCTCATCAGACGCGAGCTGCTGCTGTTGCTCTGCTACTGGCTGGCCCCATTTGATTGTGCAAGCGCTGGCGATGACGACAACGACGACGAGACCGAGCCAAACGTTGTTTCGTTCGTTGCCAGCTGCAGCAGCAGCAGCAACGGCAACGGCAACGGCAGCATTCTCTTCAACCCAATACAATCCAATCTCCACCTCTGCCTTAGTCCCCCGTCTAAAATGGCACTTGCCCGTGAGCAACATCATCATCATTGGAAATGGAAACGGAATCGAGCGTTCGTTCGCATTTGTGCTTGTCCATGCCGTGTGCTCCGGCTCTGTGCCGTCTGCTTCTGGCTTTGCTTGAAGTGCCAAGTCACGATGCCCGACGACGGCGGCGACGACGACGCGACGGCCATCGCCGTTTATTGGTATTGGTGTAACTTTGTCGTTGTGGTTGTCGCTGGCGTTGCCTGTGGCTGGCTGCTGCTGCCGCTTGCTTGTTTGCTTGCTTGCTTGGCTGGTTTGTCGCTCGCTGCTCGATTGCCGACGTTAACGTCGTTGTCGTTGTCGTCGTCGTCGTCGTCGGCGTCATCATCATCGGCATTTCGTGTGCTACGTTGGCATGAAACTGAGCAGAAACCAAACCATGAGCAGCTGGCGTGGCTGTGGGATTCAGCGATGGTCATTCCTATTCCCGTACATGCAAAGAATTGAGGTTAGAATTGACCGGCAAAAAGCAGAGTCAAAAGCAAACGCAAAAGCGCACCATTAATAATAACAACAAACTATGCTCATTGTTTATTATTTACATATTTTTGTTGCCGCTTCTGCGGCTGCTGCTTGTGCTTGTACTTGTAGTGCTTCTTCTTCCTCATTTTCCCTATTCCTCTGTTTGAAATGTTTTTGCCGCCCAGCTCAAAATTAGAGATGAGTCAAGTGCGTGCCGCCTGCACACTTCAAAAGCGAAACACAGAAACTTATCGAATGTTAATTAAAAATTGTACAATTTGCCGATAAATGCAATAGAGAAGGATAAAAATTAATAACAATGGCTGACAAGTAATAAATATTTCGTTCTATATTAAAATGTTGTATCTTCGACCATCACTAAGCACTAAGAACGCACGGTACGAATAAGCGGCACAAAACGTAGAGCGCAATGAGCGGCAGCGGCGCCCGAATGGCCATTCAACGGCAACAAAATTTTCGAGGCCGTCACCATCGACGAGATTGAGAGCGCTGTGCCCAGAGAGGGCAGGAGGAGACGTTCGTGCGTGCATGTGTATGTGTATGTGTCGATGCGATGTGTTTCTGTTTGTGAGTGTGAGTGTGAGCATATGTGTATGGAGCTGGGGTCGCGCTTGGTTCGTTTCATATCGGCTCTGGTTGCCGTTGCCGTTGCCGTTGCTGCTGCTGTGCCTGCCCAGCGCCAGAGCAATTACGTATAATTTTTGTGCTCGCCTCGCTTCCATGGAATTCACCGCCATTGTAGCAGCGACGCTGGCGATTCTGGCATCGGCTCCGCATGGCAGAGCTGCGGCTGCTGCCCAGTTCCAAGTCTCGATTAATATCAGCAGCAGCAGCAGCAGCATCAGCAACCAAGCCCAGCGAGCGTCCAGTCTATTTCCGTTTCGCTCTCATCTGGCCTGTCCGCCCCTTTGCCTCAACGCTGACTCTCTTGCACACTCGCTCGCTCGCTCGCTCTCTCTCTCTCTCTCTCTCTCTCTCTTTCTTTCTTTCTTTCTCCTTCACCGCTCATGCTTGCGCGCGCGCTCTTGTCGTGTCCTTCACTGGCTTCCATTTGTGACTCCTCGCTGGGCTCATGATATCCGATGCAGGCACCTCTGGGGCAAAGCAGTCGCACAAAGGAGAAGCGAAAAACACATATACATATATACGCATATATATATCGTGCTCAAGTGAAGAGGGAAAATGGGAATGAAAAGAAAGACGGCGCATGAAACTGCCTTTTGGATTTGTGGGCTTCGCTAGCGACGCTTTGTTGCCTGGTGCTCTCGGCTCGGTTATTGATTCTTTCAGGCAGACACAGAGCACAGAGCACACAGCTGAGCCAGCAGGCAGCCCGACGAGCAACCAGCACAAGCAGGCAGGCAGGCAAACCCAGTGCCAGAGTCGCCCTCGTCATCCACTTTTCGTTCAACACAAAATGGTTGCCCGCTGCTCAGCGACGACGATGACTCTCTGGACTGCGCCCCCGGCAACGACATCTACGTCGGCGTCGTCGTTGTCGACACGTTGCTGCTGCGTGTGCTTGGCGCTTGGTGCTGGCACTAGGTTGCTCTTTGGTTTCGCTTTGGCCGATTTCATGGTGAATACACCAGCAGCAGCAGCAGCAGCAGCTCAACCAATACATGCACACACACACACACACACACACTTTCAAATATTTCCACACAAGCGACCATTTGGTTGGCGTCATCGCTGTGCGGTTCGCTTGTTATCTGGAGGCGGACCACATGTACACACACACACACACACATACAGACGCACACGCACAAAGCACTGGGTAGAACAGCAGAGGGCAGGGCAGCTACAAATGTATGTACATATATGCGAGTGTTTTTTTTTTTTGTTGTTTCTGTTTTTTTTTTTTTTTTTTTGGTGCTCTGTTCAAGCAGATTAACCTGGGCATGGGAGTTGCAGTTGTTACCAGTTGTGTCTGTGTCCCGCATCGAATTTCGGATACACATCATCCATGCCCATGCAAGTCAAGTTCAGGTGGAAGCAAAACAAAAAACTTTCTCTGATCAGAAGCGTTCGGGTGAAAAGGTTGGCCTGAGTATAGCCATGACAATTAGTCAGAGTGGGAGACAGGGAGAAAGAGAGATATGGCACTGATAATATATATAAATAAGAAGCCTTTGCCTTTCCCACCCATTCACCCATTTCAAGCATATTGCAAATCGATAGCCAAACAATTTATCGATGCATCTGTTAGTGACAAATGCACTTGACTAAAGTTTGTAATCGCAATTGTTGTTGTTGTTGTTGTTTTTGTAATTGTTGTTATTCTGCCTCTGTGTAATTTAATACAGCAACAACTGGTAAAGATCTGCACACGGCCTGCTAATGCTTAGGGTTACTTTTGTTGGAAAGGACACACATACACACACACACACACACACACACACACACACTCATACGCATTAATACACACTCAGCTGACAGCGAATAAGGGCACAAAGGCAAATACGGCAATGAAGCAAAATATAAACGATAACAAGAACCAAAAACTCGTTCAGCTCCGAAGATCTTGCGACGGTGCTGGACAGGCTGTGCCCAAGCGACGTTTTAATTCTGGGCAGCATCCTCTCTCAGCTTGGTGTTGCCGCCATGGCGATGCAGCGCGCTGATGATGATGATTGTTGCACCTGGTGGTCAACAACGTACAGCAGCAGCTGGCAACTGTGGCAGCTGCTTCTGCATCTTGTTTGTATTTGTATTGATGGATGAAAGATTTCCTTTTCAACTTTCTAAAACGCCTGCTGCCTGGCTGCCAAAACGATTTGTGCCTTTTGGCTGATATGCAGCTCAAGCGGATTTCTTGCAATTAATTTCACAAATCAAAAGTCCCTTCACACATTATTTGTATATATCTATGTATGTATGTATGTATGTATGCAGTTATTAATATAATTCAACTAGCGTTACCGAATCTTTATACATTTCGCAATCAGCACGAAATATATACATATAAACTATAAATACCAAGAAAAGAATGCGTTATATGCATATGTATGTATGTATTTACGAGTATATTTTTCAAATTAATGGCAATTGCTTTAACATCTGTTAGTGCGTGGCACTAAATACCGAAATAAATAGCGTTTTATGTAACTAAATACCAAATGGGCTATGTAATTATCAAATTCGGCCGCAGCTCTCTTCTTCTTGCCTTTTCTTTTTTCTTTTCCTGTGGTTAGCAATTGCTAAAATAGCGTTATTTTCGTATTTCATTCGAATAGACATTTGCCACTGACAACAAAAACCATCACAAACAACAAGAGTAATATTAATAATGTCTATTAAACCCACCATCACCCCTTGGCCCCTTAGGGCAAAGACTTTTGGTGGTGTTCCTGCTTCGGTGGCACTTGAGAAAGAGATGTGCCCAACAGGATGTCGCCGTGCGGGCGGCTTGATATGGGTATGGTATGTAACAAGGTGAATGAACAACATATTATCGAAACCCTTCAAAGCCGATGTGTGTGTGTGTGTGTGTGTGTGGGGGGGGGGGGGGGGCTTGGCAGGACTAGCATTGCATGATTCAAGTGGGTACATAAGGCATTTGTATATAAGCGTATGTATATGCTTGCGTATTTTGCATGCATGTACGTATATACATATATATGTGTATGTATATTGAATTTACATACTATGCCCAACACACACACACACACACACGCATGCTGTGGAGTGTGGATATGTGAGGCAGCGGCATGGGCGCGAGCTCTGTTTGTTTTTACGCATTACAAAAACAAACGAAGATGCAAAAATAAGCAGTTACTCAAATTTGTATGTATGTAAATGTGTGTGTGTGTAGTTCAGAAACAAATACACTCATATATATATACATATATATATATATATATATATATATATATATATATATATATATATATATATATATATATATATATATATATATATATATATATATATATATGTACATTACAAACGCTCTCAAATGCATTTGCCGGCTTAACAGCAACAATCAACGATTATTTGCGCTTCTGTTTTGATTTTTATTTTCGTGCTTTATTTAAATTTGGCCTCTATGGCCACTTGCTATCGATACTTAAAAAAGCGATAGTTTACTATTGCGATATTTTCGCAACTGTAAAGTATCACATGTATACAATAATTAAACATGTATAAATAATTATATGTAATAATAAAGTTAATGGAGCGATTTTGATTTGAAAACGCAATTATATATTATCAAAAATTGTTTAGTAGAACAATATACAACATATCATTTTATATAACGGCTTCAGGCATTTATATTTATCGCGAAACAGAATCGACTTAATAATTATGAATGAGCAAATATACCTATATACGTAAATATATTGAAATTATAAAAAAAAAAAAATAGGGGTCTCCATGCGTATTCTAACCTTCTCCTTTCTCAAGCACGAGCAGTGTATATAAATATTAATATATATTTATAATTAAGTCGTATTTCCCTTCCACATACTTTTAATTGAAAAGCCAAAATGGTCCCATGCCACAGACAATTAAAAACATATTATGTACACAACACAGCAGAAAGCTAGATGAGCGACAACAATTCGATGTTTATATGCCTAATTTGCATCAGTCAAGTTATACATAGCCAAATACATAATAATGTATATACTTGCATACCACTGTTTACATGGTTGTATATGTGTGTATGTCGATGTCAATATATACGCACACACAAACACAAATCGCTATCAGGCAAAAGGACATGGGACACTCATATGAAATGCAATCTTGTGTATGTGTGTATGTGTGTATGTCTATGTGTGTGCTTGTGCGTAAGTGCGTATGTGGTCTGCAGCAATACTGAGTTTTGTATATAATTATATGCAGGTCATTGACATTAATAGACGTACTTAAAGGCATTGTAGGTTTACCGCTGCTTTAGCTACCGCTTGGAATGCTAGCGCCATGTACGAAGAAACCTCAAACCGTTTAAACCTAGACAAAGGTGTGAGTAAATGAATTCCAGGATGCGGGGCTGACAATGCCGATGACTTTGCATCCCCAATGCATTTGAATGTACAAAACTATGTGGGCTTATGCTAGTTTAAACCAAACTGAAAATATACAAATTTAATGTAGATACTAAGATAGCTACAAATTATTTATTGCAATTGGACCTAGAGAATATTAGAATCAATTAATATTACAAATTAATTACTTTTAGAATTTGTCATGTGGTCACACTGGCACTGAGTAAAGGAGCTAAATCTTCCGGAACAAATACATTAGCTAGAGATGAACAAATATGAAAATCATTTGCTTTTTTTTTTTATATATATATTAGACGAATGCATGCTAATGCAATTTGTATCTCTGTATATTTTCAGATCACGCCATTGGATCGTCTATCGCTGCATATTTGTCATGCCTGCATCAGCTATTTGAACTCCTGGCAGAGCTTTAAGAATCGCTGCCTCAGCTCACAGTCGAAGCAACGTCAGTGGCTGGACAGCGATAAAAGCAAGCAGCAGACGCTACTGGGATACTTGGATTTGAACAAAACGGAGAATGGCAGCTCCATTGAACAACAACAACAACAACAGCAGAAGCAGCAGCAGCTCGAATCGAATATCGATTCGGCGATTGCAGCTGAAAAGGCATCCGCCAACATATTGGATGGCATACCTTCTTTGAAGAAACGCAAATCGTTAACAGTTTATGTGAGTCCAAAGCAACAGCTACAACAGCAACAACAGCTTCAGCAGCTACAACAGCAGCAACAGCAACAACAACAGCAGCAGCAGCAGGTGCAGCATGCAGCAAGGGCAACGAGCGCGGCGGCGGAATCACAGCAAACGCTCCAGACCCTTTTATTGCAGGTGCCCTCAGCGGCGGCAGCATTGGCGACGACGTCAACCCAGCAGCAGCAGCAGCAGCAGCAACAGCAACAGCGCAAATATCAACAGCAGCAGCAACGTGTCAAGCAGCAACATTACCACCAACAACATCAACACCAAGCGCAGCAGCATCAGCGCTTGAGTCGCATTCGTCAGCCGAGACGCCAGCAACAAGCGACAATGTCTGCCCAGCGATTGGTCAAATTTAAGCCGAAGTTGTTTATGCCACTGGATATAGCGGTGCCACCGCTGCCACCGCTGCCACCGCTACCCCCGCTGTTGCCCACGCCGTCGCAGCAGCAGCCGACTGACACTGTTGCTGCTGGTGCTAAATTGGCGCCGTTGCCTTTGCCGTTGCCGCTGCCACTTGATTTTAGCCAGAATCCGAATCAGAATCCGAATTCAAATGCGAGTCAGAGTCAGCAGAAGCACGGCAGCATGTTGCCGTTGCAAGTGCCAGTACCAGTGCCAGTGCCATTGCCGCCGTCGACGCCGCAGTTGCCGCCGCTGCCAGCTGCCACAATGACCAGCAACGCCGCTGCGCCTAGTGCTGTCTCTGCCGCAGCGACTGCCGCAGCCACAGCCGCAGTCACGACTCCTCTGCTTATGCCGGTGACGCTGCAGAGCGCTGCCCAGCAGCTGCGCTTTTTCAGGCGCTATTCCTATAATGTAATTGTATCGTGCATTCGCAAGCGTGTCCACAAGTCACATACACAACCAACTCCCTCAACCTCACCAGATGCATCAGCCAGTGCATATTTTCTGTTCTACAAATTGCAAAGAATTTTATATATTTATCTATTTATTTATATATATATATATATACCTATATATTGCTATTAGCTTTCATTATCAACTTATCGCGTTTGCGTGCGTATGTTTCGTTTACAGCCGCTCCCCGCCGTGCCGATCAAGGATGAGCCCATTGACGATACGGACGATGACTTTCAAATGAAGTGCATAGACGAATCCGACGATATGATGGATCCCACAATGTTCCTAGAGCGCTCCGAGCATGAGGGTGATGTGCCACTAATGGTAAACATTCAAGCATTAACATACTGAACCCTGCATTTAAACAAATAATTATAAATAAATATGAGTTACATACGTATAAATGTTCAAGCAAATACTAAAATACCAAAAGCAAGCAAAAAATCAATCCATGGGACTTGGCGGAATTTACATAGATTTTCAACAATTAAAATGCATGATTTTCCTAATTTCAAATACCGATAATAAAATTCGCATATTTCATTTAAAGCAACAACTATTTTCTTGGCGTACATTTTGAACAGTTTAAAAATAAAGAAATTAAAATATCAATTTTGTAACATTAGATACAGGAGAAATCAAAGTGATTCGATAATTGTCAATTTATATCGAAGAATGGGAACGGGTCTAGACACAATCTGGGGGCAATTAAAATATAATTGAGATAGTCAATTAACCAGTAGGCGCAAGAATTATTGTGCAATTTTGTAATTGGAGTTGATGCCAGAAATGATTCACGCATGCAATTGCAGTGCAAAATAAATAAGTGATATGTACATATGTATGCCAGTTGGATAATCTCAATTTTCCATATCTCTTGCTCTCTTTCTCTCACCTTTTTGCATAACAGACCTCCGACTATGATTACACGGCGCAACACGGCGTGACGGCGGTTGCGGCGGCGGCATCACTGCCCGCCAGCGCGGTTGCAAACGTGGCAGCCGCCGGCGACTCGAAGGTGGCCAGCTGTCGGGCTTGCAGTCTGCAGTTCTCGACGCGCGCGAATGCCCGACGCCACGAGCGCAATCTTCATCCGAATCTGTTTCAATTGTCGACAGATTCACCCAACAATACGCCCATTACAAAACCGACGCCGGCCCTGGCCGCCGCTCTGGAAATTCAGCGTGCCGCAGCGGCGGCGGCAGCCACCGCAGAGGCAACCAAAGCCGCCGCCGGCGGCAACATATCAGCGCAAAAGTATCGCCAGGTGGTAATGAATACGTTCATCAAATGCGAAAACGGCGGCTTCGACTACGACAATCCAGAGCAATATCAGCATCTGCTCACCCGCGACAAAGTGGATTTCATACAGGAGAACAACGAGTTTCTGGAGCAATACCAGACGATGACGTGTCGCTGCTGCAATAAGTACTTCAACACCTACAAGAACTTCATGGCTCACGTGCGCAAAAAGTATCCGCTGCTACCGCGCAATCTCTGCTTCAACTGCCTCAAAATGAACGACTCGAAGGCGCTGTTCATATCGCATCTGAAGAAGCGCAACTGCATCAATCTGTATCGCGTGCTCAACGCGCTGCGTCTCAAGCAGCCGAATTTTTCGCACGCTAACGCATCTGGTGCGGCTGTCTCGGCCGACTTGAGTGTTGGCCAGGCGGCAGTGGGTGCAGCTGCAGCCGCTGGACATGAAACCTCATCGGAGCGGCCAGAGAAGCTGCGTGCCAAGGAGCTGTTGGTGAACAAGCTGTATGAGTGCAAACTGTGCCCAAAGGGCTTCCGCACCAAGCACGAGTTCCGCACCCACGTGTACGACAAGCATGCGGATGTGCAGCGCAAGGACAACAATTCGACGCAGTGCGCCTTCTGTGGACTTGACTTTGCCGATCCGGTGGATCGGCGCCGCCACTACAACAACATGGAGTGCATTGTGCGACTCCGCTGCATGACCTGTGATGCCAAGCTGGAAACGCATCAGCGTTTTCTCGATCACGTCTACCAGGACCATCTGGGCGGTGTGAGCAGCGATAATGCCTCGACGGCGAACAGCGGCATGGATCATTCCCCGGGCAAACGCAGCCTGCTGGGCGCCTTGGGCACTGGCATAAGTCAGTCATCGAATGATGAGTCACGCAGCAGCACCCACAACAATAACAATGCTGTGGAAGCAGCCTTCACCTCGACACCGAAGCTATCTGGAGGAGCGGCAGGCGGCACAGCAGCAGCATCAGCAGCAACAATCAGTGGCGGCGGCGGCTCCACATCCGGCAGTCGTGATGCACCCAAATCGCAGTATTTCTCCCGCATGCCACAGGTGTGCCCGATCTGTGGGCAACAGTACAACAACTACAACAACGTGCTGCGCCACATGGAATCGAAGCATCCCAATAAGCTGCCCGAAACGTACAAGTGCGTGCGCTGCGGCCTGGGCTATCCGCGAATCTCCTATCTGCGCGAGCATATGATCAATGTGCATGGCGTGGACAAGAATCGGCATTCCGGCGGCTTTGAGTACATTGTGAATGCGGATGCAGTGAAGCTGGCGGATGGCAGCATGCCCAACGTCTACACGGGCCGTTATGATTATGTTATGAAGGATCTGATGTCAATAACAAATGGTGGGACACTCGGTAATTTTTTGTTTGGCGACCCCCCATCACATCCATCCACCTAGTCTGTGAAGTCCTGTGTGCCAATGTCCTAATCATCCAGCAACATGCTTTCTGCTGAACATATATACATATATATATGGGCAATATCTGCATAATAGGAAAGATTCGGTTGAATAGCTGAGAAATTGATGCACTTAGATATGTCTATAGCTAAGCGCGCCGTTCTATGCGATTCTCATAGATCTAGAATTTAAAGTAATTTCAAAACCTATTCACATATATCTATAACTGCGCTTGCAATTCTCATAGTCTTACAACTTTAATGAAATGTTTGTAATATAGAAATATTCAGATATGTTTATAGCTAAGCGCGCCTTTCCATGCGATTCTCACATGTCCATTTAAAATGACTGCTGTTCAGATATTGCTTGTCTATATGTGTGTATATAGAGGCCTATATGTAAGCTCGGGCAATTGTTTAAGCCATATTTATAGCCTTGTCTTAATGATCTCCCTCTTTGTCTCTCCCTCTCCCTCTTGACAGATGAGGATGAGGAGGAAGGCGGCAGCGTTGCCAAGAAGATGCGATTGGATGACAGCAGCAACAACAGCAGCATCAACATGAGCATTGCCAACCAGCAGAAGGAGTGCCTCATCTGCAATGCGGTGTTCAGCAACAACATCGGCTTATCGAACCACATGCGCTCGCATTATACGGCCGCAACGGCAACGAACGCAGCGCTGGCGGCAGCCAATCGTATGACGCCCAAATCTTTGACAATTACCGCAACGCCACCATTGGATACGACGGCGGCAACGTCCACGAGCGCTGCGGCTGGAGGAGGAGGAGGAGGAATGGCCGTGACAAGCGCAGCTGGAGCCGGCAATGGAGCTGGAGGATCCACAGCAAGCAGTGGACTGCCGCCCGCCATGGTGCATCAGACGCCACAGGAGCAGGCCGTGTTCCGGCGCAGTCTGGATCAAGCGGCGGATCGTCGCTTTCGGCGCATGCGCTGCCGCATCTGCCAGCGGCGATTCAGCTCGAAGAAATCGTATCGCCATCATATGCTCACCGACCATCAGGTGCAGAACGTGCAGTTCATCAAGTGCAAGCTCTGCAACGCGGAGTTCGCCTACGAGAAGGGCTTGAAGGTGCATCTGTTCAAGGTGCACGGACGGGCCATCAAGGACGAGATGATTGTCAAGCAGTTCGAGTGCGACATCTGCTCAATCGTCTACAGCTCCGAGCTGGAGCTGCAGCAGCACAAGCGCAGCGTGCACAAGTCCCACGATGCTGCCTCCAAATCATCTACCGCTACCTCAGCTGCTGAACTGGCGGACACATCGGCTACGGCCGGGGCCGGGGCCGGGGCCGGAGCGGGTGCCACCCTCCCACTCTACTGGTACCAGTGCAAGTACTGCCCCTCCAACTTCAACACCAACAAGAAGCTAGCCATCCACATCAATTCCCACGACGAGTTCGATTCGAACGATTATTCGTGCAAGGATTGCGGCAATGTCTACAGCGGACGCAAGAGCCTCTGGGTGAGTGTAGCTACACCAAAGTGTGGATAGCAGACTTGACAATTTCTATATATATATATATATATATATGTATATATGCGTATTCCATAGGTGCATCGCTATAAGAAGCATCCGCAAGTGCCAGATCCAGTGGAGTGCACGCTCTGCCGCAAGATGTTCTTCGATCGACAGATGCTGGAGAATCATACGCCCACCTGCAACCGGAAGCCCATCACTGCCACCGGCGCCCATCAGCAGGATCAGCAGCAACACCAACACCAGCAGCAGCAGCAGCAGCAGCAGCAGCAGCAGCAACAGCAGTTGCAACAGCAACGCGCCATATTCAAGCACAAAACCGGCGACGATGACGATGAGGAGGAGGATGATCAGCTGATGCTGGTGGACGATGGTGGCGTGGGCAGCGACAGCAACGGTGGCAATGCGGCGGCCACCAGCGGCACGAGCAGCAGCAATCCAAATCCGATAAGTGCGAGCACAATGAAGATACGCATACCGGAGGTGGCATGCACCATTTGTGGGGCACGTTTCACCGACCAGGAGATGTTCACCAAGCACATACAGAAGCACGAACAGGATCTGTATGTGGACAATCCACTGGCGGCCATGTTCGATGATGGCCCCGCCGATGTTGGCCAATTCAAGGTGGAGCGCCAGAACGAGAATGGGGAATATGCGTGCGATTTGTGCACCAAGACGTTCCCCCAGGTGATTGCGCTCAAGGTGCATCGCAAGTGGCATTTCAGAGGTGATAGCAAGCAGGTGAGCTTTTTGGGCTTGTGCAGCGAGGTGAAATCTGTGTGGATGGATCCCACGATTCCGTGTGCGGATCCATTCGTGTGCGTAAAATTAATAACGTTTGTTCTTTGTTGCCTCCGCACCAGTCGCAAAAAATAAACAACAAATAAACACGAGAATAGGGAAATAGGGAAATAGGGAAACAAAAAAAGAAAAAACAATTTGCTAGAATTTGCAATGTGTGCAACAGCACCGCCCATTTCCAGTGGTGCAGTCCTGTGTGGCTTTACTAATTTCTTATATATTTGTACATTTAGAATCTCATCATCGACGGCGAAGCGACAACGCTGAACAACAGCAGCAGCAGCAGCAACAACAACAACAACAACAACAACAATTCGCTGAGCTCCTCGTCGATGCTACGCGAGCTGCATGCAGTGGGCCTGATGCCCAACCAGCAACAACACCAGAAGCAACTGCAACAGCAACAACAACAGCAGCAGCAGCAGCAGCGGAACAACACGTCGAGCAGCTCGAGCAGGTCGCTGAAGCGGAAACGTGAGCTGAAATGCGAATACTGCGCCTCCACATTCATTAGCAACAACAACCTGCGACGCCACATGTACGAGCTGCACAAGCACGAGGTCAGCAACCTGCCGGAGCCGCCGGTCATTGAGGTGGACGAGCCGCTGACGTGCCGCCGTTGTGGCGACATACGCTTCGATACCAAAGAGCAGTGGATCGAGCACAAGCTGGCGGACGCCAAGGTGGTGCGTCCCTTCTGCCCATTCCAATGGGGCTGTGACCTGTGCGGCGAGTACTTGTCGCGCAAGGAGAAGCTCATCAATCATATTAACAATCATCTCAAAGAGGATGTGATAGTGCCGGTGGCGACAGCCAGCAAGGCGCCCGTGCTGCCCAATAAGGCAAAGACGACAGCTGGAACAGCAGCTGCAGCAGCTACAGCAGCAGCAGCAGCAGCAGCAGCAGCAACAGCAACGGCTGCAAAGGGAATAGTGCGAGCGGCAACACCAGCTGGCGGCAGAGTGAATAAGGGTAAACAACTGGAGGAGCAGCTGACAATGAAAGTGGTAACGAAGCAGCAGCAACAACAGCAGCAGGAGCAGCAGCAGCAGCAGGCATCCAATAATGAGAATGCTGAGCAGGATGATGAGGAGGAGGAGGACGGCAGTGATATGGATGAGGATGATGACGATGAGAGCGATAGTGGCGAAGGGGAGAGCATGAGTGCTGATGATGATGATGAAGAGGACGATGATGATGATGAGGGCGATGCTGATGACGACGATGATGACGACGAAGAAGATGTCGATGGCGATGTAGTCGAACAGCAATTGCTGCAACAAAAACAACAGCAGCAGCAGCAGCAGCAGCAGACGCTCAACAGCAACAGCAATAGCGTTGCTGCCAACGATGATGACGACGATCTCATTGAAGAAGTCATCGAGGAAGATGGCATTGTCGAGGAGCTGGACGACGATGAGGACGATGACGATGGCAATACAACCGACGAGCACCAGCAGCTGGCAGCCAATGCCAATGTCAAGCAGCAGCAGCAGCAACAGCAACAGCAGCCGAGACGCCTCAACTTTGACTACTCGCGCTCGGACAGCGCCAAGCTGAACGGCAATGGCAAACAGACGCCGCAGCAGCTCGCCGCGACCAAGTCGAAGGGGGGGCAGTCGACGGTGCTGGTAATGCATAGCTCCGAGGAGGAGGAGGAGGAGGAGGATGACGACGAGGAGGGCGTGGAGGGAGAAGCGATGAACATTGATGATATTATTGAGGAAGATGATGGGGAGGATGAGGATGACGATGTGGTTGGTGTCGATGGTGGTGTTGTTGAGGATGACGATGATGATGATGATGATGATGATGAAGATGATGACGATGTTGAGGAGGATATGGATGAGGACGATGACGACGACGAGGATGACGACGACGATGTCGATGACGACGTCGATGGCGTCAATATTCGCAACAACAATCGTCGTCGTGACGGTGCTGTGATGGTCAGCGGCATCAGCATTGGCGGCGCTGAGGCTGATGATGATGGTGTTGCTGATGCTGATGTGGATGGTGATGTGGATGATGATGGTGATGTGGATGGTGATGTGGATGGTGATGCTACATCATCATCGGGGAGCGAGTCAACAACAACATCGCATTCAATTGGTGAGCGGCGTAAAAAATCAGTAGTTAAATCAGCGGCACATGGCGCTGCCGCTGATCACTCTAATTCCAGCTATACGTGTGATCTATGTCAACTTTGTTTCGATTCTCAGGAGCAACTGCAGTCACATATTAAAAGCCATTTTCTGAATGGGCCGTCGGCGGGTGGCAGCGGCAGCAGCAACGGCGGCAATACCAGAAGAATCGGTGCTGGCGCTAGTAGCAGCAGCAGTGGCAGCGGCAACAGGACCAACACCAACAACAACAATAATAATAACAATAACAACAATAACAATAATAACAACAACAACAGCAAAAGTAAAACCAAAAAGTCCGGCTTGGATGCAACGAAAGGTGACAGTGCCGCTGCTGCAGCTGCTGCTGCTGCAACAACTACTCCAACAACAGCAGCAGCAGCAACAACAAGATCAGCAACAGCAACTGTTGCCGCTGCAGCAACAGCAGCTGCTGACGCAGCAAACAGCTTGAACTGAGCTTGCAAACAAGAAATGTACAAAAAGCAAAACACAACAAAATCCAAACATCGCACACATCCGCAATGCATTCCATTGTCAAGCACACGTACACCCACACCCCCGCGCCCATCACAGCTACATGCAAACACACACACACAGTCATGCACATGTACAAAAAGAGAGCTGTGTGCATGTGTGTTAAACACAACTAACTTTTTTTTTCTTGTAGTTGATATAAATCGTATTGCCTGCTGAATTCACACACACACACACACACACACACACGCAGACAAATTAAGCTTACATATTTGATATGATATAACACGATAGTACATACTTACATATATCCACATTATATTATATATACATTTATATATATATAACTTTTTTTTACATGTTAAATTAGTTGGTACCGCAGACAACAAACAGGCGCAAAAAAGCGTCGCCAGTTTTGAGTTTTAGTTAGTTAAGCGAGATATATATACAAATAAATATCGTAACTATATAGAAAACTTACGTACATAAGTCTTTAGAGAATGAATACAAATACTTAAGAGGTTAATGAGAAATTAGGAATTGTCTGGCGAGAAACAACAACGACGACGATGACGACGCACCAAAGCAAACACAATAAATAATAATAAAAGAAAAGTGAGCAGACAAAATACACAAAACAAAATGAAACATTACAAAAGCTAACATTAAATTTAGTTGTAGAAACTTGATACATTTTATATAATATAAATTTTGAATTTTTTTTTTTTGTTTTTATTTTGTTTTTTGTTTTGAATATCTTAATTTTACCTATCGTTGGGTTTGAGAAACCACAGTTTGATTTTTTTTAATGTTACGGCATTTTCAAGTTGAAGAAGAATTCACTTTTACGTCTGGCTCGGACAGTAAATTTAAAAAAAAAAAAAAGAATTATATTTATATTGTCTTTTTGTAACCTTCAGCTAACTCTTCGGACTCGCATAGTTAAAGCTAAGCACATTTAATTTCAATTTCAGTAATGCATTGACGTATATATATATATATATATATATATATGCATTATTTTGCTTTTTGAATTTTATGAAATTTATCGATTTGGCTATATAAATTTCAATGTTGAGATGAACGCATTTTATAATATGAAAAGTATGTTTATATGCCATAAAAACACACACACACATATATACACACAACATTAGCACTTTGCTCCCCCAAATCATTAAACATTTAGTATGTAATGTGTATATTCATTTTTTATATTTAATGATGCATTTTACAAATAATTCGTTCTCATGCTTCATTATTCAAATCTTATACGTCGTATAGAGGAAAACAGAAAAAAAGAAACACAAAAAGGAAGTTGAAAAAGAATCGTGAAAAAAAGTTAAGATAAATAGTGCATACTGCATATGTTAATTACGCTTACGAATTAATTAATTAATTATTGCGATTTGCAAAACATACCTTTTACTTGTAAAACTAATTTAAGGTTTATGTATGTAATTGGAAAAACTAGTTTAAAAACCCAGATTACACATTTAAATAAAAAGACAACATGAATGAAACAAAAGTATGCATTTTGAATTTGAATTTCCAACATTTGAAAAGCTATGTAGCGCGCCAAGCTTCGATGACAGCGAAATTTATCGATTTCCAACACTGCTGAAAGAATTTCCCCACGCTCGCTGATGGCCGTAAAAGCAATAAAAGAAACTTATTTGTTTGCACACTTTTAATAAAATATCAATGCACATTACATTTATAATATACATATATATGAATGTATATATATATATATATATACTTGAATGGTGCCAGCTTAAAATGGTTGCCATACAAAACACATTTGATAATGCCAATCGCTAAATGACGGCATAGGCACTCATAGTCTAAGGTTGAATTCATTTGTTTAGTTTTGTTTTTGGTTTTTTGTTAACATTTCTTTGTTGGGAATTTTAGCTATTTGGTCTTAATGCGTCAATAATATATATGAATTTTAGAAGGCATAATTAGACGAATCATTAACAAACGTTACATGTAATTGAAAGTGCAAAACATAGTAAACATTACAATATGGTAACAAAAAATAATACAAAAATAAAATAAAAAAAACAAACAAACACAGCCAACGATGCCGTTTAGTGTTATATATACTAATAGAAACTAATTGTGTATTCTGTTGCAAAAAACATTCATAAATTATTACGCTTAAAGAAGATACTATAGCTAATATATATGGTGCACTGGCTCAAGAGGAGCTCCGCCAAACGAATACTATCATATGCGAATTCCATGCCTCTACGAGTACTGCGTATGCGAATTGACGCTGATCATCTCCATGTTGCTGCTATATAGGTATATAGAAGAGAGAATAGTTGATTAGTTATATTTTTAAATGGATAGTTTGTAATCATTTAACTGGCGCTGATAAGCCGATGATAAATGGTAATACTTATCGCGCACCAAATGCTCGGTAAATTCGACAGCCATTTAAATATTTTTGATTTGATGGAGCTTGAGGCACTTGAGCTTCAAATGAACTCAAAGCTATATGATGAAGGCAAGAAAATGGAAAGTATGTATGTATGTATGTAGGTATTTAGTTAGTGTATTGATAATGATTAGTGAGATTTCAGAGGTTTGCCCGGTTAGAGAGATAAGGATGACTGACAGCGACAATCGCAGTGCCAAACTTACCTACGACTGCACCTCATGTGGATAAAGAGCAGCGCCAGTCCAAGTGCCACACAAATGGCACCCACAACAATATAGGCAATGCCTAAGAACGGATTTTTACCGCCAAGTACAGAGGTCGTCGAAAGGATCATACGCTTGGTGCCACCAAACGACACGACGGGATAATCTGAAATCACAATATACAGCATAAAATATATATAGTATAGATGTATAACAGCTGTTTCCACTTCCACTTACTGTACTTAATTTTTAACGTATATTCGCCGGCTTTCAGCCCCTTCGAGTAGCTGTTGTTTGTTTGGTCCAGGCGGCGGTAGAGCTTACGAAAGCTGGGCAAGGCAGCCGTACGCATCCACACGATTAAATCCTCGTTTTGGAAACCATTGTTGGCTGCATTTGCCGGATCCAATTCGTCAACACCTTGCTTCCAGAAGATAGGCGGCGAAAAGGGTTTTAGTGCTACCGAGAGGTTTCCGGGCGGATTACGGAACTTAACACGTTTATCTGATGGCCATGCAATGCCCGTATTTAATAATTTAATTTCTGTGCTACCCTGACTCAATGTCAACGTGTCTGCAAAAGAATGATACGATTTGAGTTGAGAAGAATAACGATTTTGAAGCTGTTACCAATTACCATTAAAGAGGGAATTGGCAATGGCTCCGCATGGCGCAATCGGCCGGCCGTCGTCCGCATAGGCAAACGGTGTGCAGTCCGAGCTGGGTGTCAGGGACAGATGGCCCAACAGCTGTTCATCATCGCGTGACTTCACATAGCGCCGATGGTTCTGATAGTAGTTAGTTAGGCCATAGTACATGTAAACGTTGCCCTATTGAAATTAAAAAAGAAAAACTATTTAGAATAATTTACACAGGTGAATTGAATTTGGATACTTGCAATGAAATCTTCCGTTAGATTGAAGGGTATCTCGCACAGGCACTGGCCGGCAGTTGTGCTCTCTAGAAAGTCAGCGCAGGTCTTATTATTGCCCACCTGCATGCACCTAGTGTAGTCGATGATGAGCTCATTGGCCGAGTTGGAAAAGTGCAGCAGCACCACGCCAATGGGCACGAATAGGACACCAATGACAAAGAAGGTGGGCAGAACAGTTCGTGCGGTCAGCACTGGCTGCCAGGCGGGTAGGCGTTGTTGCTTGAAAGCTGAATCTGTAAAACAAACACTTAACGTGTTTAATGGGTGTGATTCATGTTGCAGGTGGAATGAGGGTGGCTGTTGAAGGCTCGCCTTTAAAAATCGATCGCGCATTCAAAATCCACTCGTTTTGTTTTAAGTATTAGTCACTCTTTAGAGTTTCCTTATCACAAACACACGCACGCACGCACGAGCATATTACTAAGGTGGATAGGGTAGGGCTCAAGGTGCTCCAGCAGCAACAGCAGCAGCAAAAGCAACAACAACTTGTTACTTGAGTGTGAGTGTATTGAGTGTATTAAATTTTCACCTGAAGGTCGTTTTGACTTTGTGGCTGCATTTTCCTCATTTCCCACATTTTGCGTTGACATGGCGTCTTCTACACAGTGCTAGCGACCACCGATGCGTCAATATTTTAGGATTACGAACTTGACACTAGACCACTCGTCGCAAAATCGTTCACCCAAATACGTAAATAATACAAAGAAATTTCGCGTTTTAGTGCTGCCTATCGATATACCTATATCGATAAGAAAAACCAAATAAATATTATTGCAATGTATCGCGCATTTTAACACTGGCATATTAATAATAAATAATCTAAAAACGTTTATACACATGATTCAAATCTCTTATCCAAAGGAAAATAATTATTAAAACAACTTCTTTACTACCCTCAAACATTTTTCTGAATAACTAAATTACTGGATTCGATTTAGGTATTGGCTCATCGGCTAGTAGTGCTCATGAGTAAAGTTGGCTATGGAAAAAATGTATATATATTTGTATTCCATTATATCACAACTGCTTGTGACTAGCTTCATTTATTAAAATATATTGATACTATTTTTTTTTTCGTCAAATTTAATTATGTGCTCGTTTCCTGGCAATCGGTGTACTTTCCAGCACTAAAAATAACATCGCATGCATTTATATATCGGAATCGTTGGTGTATATGAAGCTATTCCCATACCTAGCGGCAGCGGCGTTTTCGTTGAGTCAAAACAACAAAGCATAGGCAACAAAAACGAATCAGCGAGCAAGAGAAAAAGAAACCACGACGAAGAACGTAAATTCACGCATTTATTAATTTTTTGTGTACGCATATGCGGTAGCTGGATCAAACAGCAATTGTTCAGGGATTATTAGTAAACTATACTGTGGTTTTATAAACAACAGTAGAGAAACACCGCAATGAAAATCACCGTCACCACCACCGATGATAAGCTCTTCTTTCTAGATGTTGCCACAGATTTAGAACTAGAAAATCTGAAGGCACTCTGTGCCATGGAAGTTGGCGCTGAAGTTAGCCAAATTATGGTGCTTTTCAATGGCCGCGAGCTAACTAATGATAAGCAAACGTTACAGCAATTTGGTGTACGAGACGGTGACTGCATTATGCTGCAGCGCCGCAGAAGCAATACCAATCGTACAGGTGAGTTAGAATTATCAACCCTAAACTCCAATTCTCTCTAATAAGATGCGCGCGTTCTGTTAAAACGCTAAAGTGGGTCATTGCACGCGCTCTAGGCCACTGCTCCTGGTCAGCGTTGCATTATCTAAATCTATGTGGGAGTGTATGTGTGTGTATGAATTGTTTTTGGAATTTCATTTAAAAATAAATGTATATTGCCTTTATACATTACTCAGGTTATACTATATAAACGTATTGTGTTGAGCTTTTTTGCACATTCCAAAATTAAAAGACAAGAAATTGCGAACACAGCAAAGCCAATTCCATCCAAATACACACACATACATACATATGTATGTATGTATACACCCACATACACAGGTACACGCCTGGACATGCATGCGCACATGCAAATGTGAATGTTGATCTGATTTTGATAATTTACTTGCAGTGCTCTTATCGATATGCATATGTATGTACATTTAAACATAGATAATCGAATGCATACACACGCACGCACGCACACTTCCATATTCAGCTGCAGACGTTTCGCATGACCCCATGCGCGTTTGGCCTTGTCTAACATATGCATAAGTGTGTACATACATACATATGCTGTTTATGTGTACATTGTCCGAATGCTTTATCTTTTTTTTTTCTTTGTGTGCGCGTGGGTGCGCGCAATTTGCAATCTTTTTTGAATGTCTGTTGCGCTTCAATTTCTGTTTGTTGCTTGCACCTGGAACGTGGGCGTTTTCTTGCATGATCACATACATATATATTTATATGTATATACGTATATTTACATATATCGTATTTTTTTTATATATGTATTAAATGGATCGTAAAATCGTATTGCTTCCTTTTAATTAGGAAAAATTATATTTATTTAATTAAAAAAAAAAATGTAAAAGAAATGAGAAGTTATACATATATATAATATGTGTATATTGTTTGGTGTGTAAGATATAGATCGAATCCGTCAGAGCTATAGTTAAGCTATTATAATTGATAAATTTATACTAATCTTAAATCTATTCCATACTGTACAAATTATCTTTTTGTTCTCCCAGTTTCCAGCAATCCATCGATTAGCCATTTGGATTTCAGCAGCATTGCTGTGCCCGGGACGAGTGCATTAGCTGGCAGTCCGCCCTCACACAGCGCAGCGGCAGCAGGGAACGCGCTCAATATGCAGCAGCAATTGCAACAGAATTTGGAGCGGCAGCAGCAGCAACATCTCGGCGAAGTGCCCCTGACAGATGATTTCAATGTAAACTTTGATGACGATCCGGCGACAGTGCGTCAAATGTTTCTATCCAGTCCAGAGACGCTGGCTTTGCTCCGTCAATATAATACGCGACTGGCCGAGGCTCTGGACTCAGGTGACCCAGAGACATTTGCAAGAGTGCTGCGCGAGCATATTGTTGAGCGAAAGCGTCGCAATGAGCAGCGCATGCGTATGCTAAACTCGGATCCGTTCGACGAGGAGACACAACGGCTGATTGCCGAGGAGATCAAGCAGAAAAATATCCAAGATAATATGGCCGCCGCCATCGAATACAATCCGGAAATATTCGGGACAGTCACAATGCTGTGAGTCCCATTATCGACATATTATATAACTAAATTATCATATTTATGCTCCTTGTATTACTCTAGGTACATCAACTGCAAAGTGAACGGCGTGCCGGTGAAGGCCTTCGTTGACTCTGGCGCACAGACAACAATTATGAGCAAGGACTGCGCGGAGCGCTGTCATGTGAATCGTCTGATCGACACGCGCTGGAATGGCGTTGCCAAGGGCGTGGGCACACAGCCCATTCTGGGTCGCATCCACATGGTGCAGCTGCAGATTGAGAATGATCATTTGACGTCCAGTTTTACGGTGCTGGGCCAGCAGCCCATGGACATGCTATTGGGCCTGGACATGCTCAAGCGCCATCAGGTGCGTCATGCTGCTCAACAACGCTCTCTCTCTTCTCTATAATATGTGGATGTATATGTCTATCTCTCTCGTTTTGATTACAGTGCCTTATCGACTTGCAACGCAACCTTTTGATTATTGGCACCACGGGCACAAGCACCCCGTTCTTGCCTGAAAGCGAGCTGCCCGCTTGCGCCCGGCTCACTGGCGACTCGGAGGATAGCGAGCAGCAGGCCATCGCCAAGGCCATCGAGCAGAGCAAGCGCGAGGGGGGCGGTGCCAGTGCCATTGCTTCCACTGCCACAACCAGCGCCAAAGCCAGCGGTAGCGGCAGCGGTGCCACCTTTGATATAAGCAATATTAACTCAATACAACCACTGGATAGCTTTACGGAACAGGATGTTAGCGAATTGATGCAATTGGGTTACCCGCGCGGCGATGTGCTCACCGTGCTGCGTCTATGCAATGGCAACAAGGCCGTTGCCAGCTCAATGCTGCTCAGTCGCAATGCCGCCGCTGGCGGCGCTGGACTTAGCTGAACGTTGGCTGCATGGCGTCAGCAACTGCTCCTATTTTACTGCTCTGGGATCAATCAAAGGAAATATGCAATACGGGAACCACCAACGCCGCCACCACCACCACAATTACCACTACGCACTCAATCCGTTAAAACCTAACATCTTTTGCCCACTTGAATTTAGATCTAGTTTTCTCAAACTGAAATCCATTTTACAAACTCTTTAATTCTCTTTGTACAATAGCTAATTATTGTAGTAGTCGAGGAACTAATGATGATGATGATGATGATGATGATGATGATGATGATAATGATGATGATGACTTATGATTTCTTATCGAAATGGAATAGAGCTTGCAAGGGACGTCTTTTTGAAACGTATTGCAAACCATGCCAACAAATAGATTTACATATATATATATAGTCACCTCAGATACACACACACACTGACACACATGTGCACATCTTTTACATATACATAGGTACGTATATTCATATATTTGAGCTAGTGTTTATAATCAAATAATGTACGAAAGAGACGGAATGGTTAAATAAAAATTAATTGTTTTTGGATTGGATTGGAATAAAACGCTTGAATATGAATTGAATATGGGCGACAGTGATTACACACTAAGTGTAACATATATGGGAAATATATATATATATATATGAAAATAATTGATGTGCGAGTCAAGACTGTAGCTATATTCAGACGACTGATGATTCATGTGCGTACTACAGTTGATTAATGACGCCATTATTTTTAACAATGTGTTTAGGATACAGCGAATAAGTTATACTTATCCCCATCCCTCTTATGGGAGTATAATTTTCAAATATTTGTTTAGGGTACAATGAATCTTTTATCCTTTTCCCCTTTATGAATTCATTAATTTAATGCATCAGTTATCTTGATCCTTATCCCCCTTATAAGATCATAATGTTGAAGAATTTACTCAGGATACTTAGGAATCTGTTATCCTTATCCATATATTTGTACCTATCCCATAACTCTCTAGCGCTTTCATTCAGTTCTATGGAAATCCATGCGATTTTTTTGGTTGTTGGACAATTTGTTTTAACTTTTATTTATTTATAAATGTATAAACCATAGGCATGTACATGTAGAAGCTCTAGTTAGCAATCTCTGTCGCGCCAGCGACGCATTATAAATAGAATTGGTCATTGGCGCACAATTTTGTTGCAATGATTATGCCACCTGCTTCGGTAATTTGTGTACTATTGTTTTTTTTTTTTTTAAGGTGTATATGTTTAAAGTATATACACACACTCACGCACACACACACACACATTCTCACGCACGCACGCATGACATAAATATATCATACATATATGTGTATAATGTACATTATAATTTATTAATTGTTCAGTTTTTCTTTCTTTTCATCTTTTAATGCTGGGTGTTGTTGTTTCAAGTCGAATTGGTTGCTTTCTAGAATTGTTTTCATTTACTCTTCGTCTTCATCATCTTCGTCGCCCTCGGCCGAGTTTTTGTGATTGAACTCCTTTTCGGGATCGAACTGCATGCCCTCCTGATCGGCAGCATCCTCCTCGTCATCATCGCCAGCGACTTGGGCATTCTCAGCCTCGGCACGCTCCAGGCGACGCGCCAGATCGGCCTCATCAATGGCCGTAACCAGTTTGGGCGCCATGATCACCTTAAACTCGCCCTCATACTCAATGATCTTGGCACGTATGCTCTCGATGGCCACCTCAAGGGCTTTGAGTCCGTCTGTTTTCTTTGTGGTGGATGTGGTCATCACATATCTATGGAACAGATATCGAAAAGTAATTAGTGTTAGTATTTTTGTCTAGATCAGAGAGGACTTACAGCGGCGGCGCTATGAGATTGATTCGGATGGGCAGCTCCTCTGTGCTTAGCTCCAGGCCTTTGCTAAGCGATGCCTTGACTGCATCGATGCCCTCGTAGCCGTAGCAAGAGCACTCAATGTCTGCCCGTATTTTGACTGTGGGCGAGACGAGTTTGCGTTTGATGTTACTCAGAAGCACCTCCTTGGTCTCTGCGTCCAGATTGCATTCATCGAAGACAGATGGGTCGGTCACCGATTGCTTGAAGATGTCATATGCGACCGTTTTGCTGTTGTATTTCTTTTCAAAATACCAGGCGGTCTTCTGATACAGTTCCTCGAGCTTGTCACTGCTATCATAGCCCAAAATGTCAGCAACATGACGCAACAGTGAGTTGATTGCCTTTGCCTTTGCAAATCTCTCAGTACATTTTTCCACATCTTCCGGTGAAACGCGACGCTTGGAGAGATCAATATAGCCCTTTTCCTTATCCACACGAATGACGACGACTGGCTCTGTTTTGCCGACTCGTATCAATTTGTTAATGGAGCGAATACGACGACGAGACAGTTCCGACAGCAAGATCATGCCCTCAATGTTGTTGTACTCCAGCAAATGAACGTAAGCGCCCATTTCTGCGATTGAGAGCACGTTCACCATGACGACATCTTCAATCTCCGGATATTTTTCGTTGTAGAAACGTGACGTTAATGCCATTTTTACTGCGTTTGAATGCGAATTTTATTCAGATTGACTATATGCGCAAACTGAAGAGAAAATGCCAGCAGAATTGCAGTAAAAACGTGTACAATTCGGCCGAAACAAGGCGTAAGAAGAAGCGTGCGAGCGGCAACAGTGTTGGATAATGGCAAATAGGGCGAGTTTTCAGCGGCGAATTTGCATCGATATATCGATATAAATTGCAACTTTCATCTGTCATCATGAGAATCCGAGATAAATATCCTATTTGTATTAGTTGAACCACTTGAAGTATTAAAATTTTTAATATCATTAATTGTATAATGATTTTAGGCACATTAAAAGCAAACCAATGATGTTGTTTTTCTGCAGTATGTAGTGTTGAAAAATGCAGGTGGTATACTCGGCGAATTGGAAAGTGTTGCTTATTAATGCACCCGGGTGTTATTTGAAGCAACAAGAATCGTCCTTCATTGTGGAGCCTTAAAAAAATTCGCCCATTTTTGTAAAATATTTTGAAGGAATTCTATAAAGATGTTTACAGTTTCAACTAGTGGGTGTTTTCCATAGCGCCTCTACCGCTAGGTGTGTACACACTTGAGCGCGTGCACACGGCGACAACTTTGGTAGTCAGTCTGCGGATTGCAGCGAATTCGCTCATTTGAAAAAAATAAAACATGGCTGGAAGAGGTGGTTATGAACACGCTAGGTAAATATTATTAAATAATTAAAGAACTGTACTAGTCAGCACGCCGAAATTGTGTTTAATTGGTGCAAGTGCGTTCGTAGTGTGTGTCCCAGCATGTGCAAATGTGCTACAATGTATAATAATGCACGCGGTTTAAGCAAAAGTCAAGCAACACGCACACACACGAAACACAAACACACTCACGCACACACAAACCCTAAAAATGTATATGCATATGTACATACGTGCGGCGGGTGTGTGTGTTTGTGCGCAAGTGTGCGTGTTTTTTTTCTTCTACATTTCTTTTTCTTTGCTATTTTTTTTTCGGGCAATTTGCTGCGCTGTCGCCCGTTGGCCGACGTCGCTGTCGACGTCGACGCCGGCGGTACGCAATTCGCCTTTGGCGTTTAACTACCAAACTAGAAGCTGGGCCAACGTCAGCGCCAACAACAGCGGTAGCGACAGCGCCAGCGTCAGCGCCGTCTTCGATAGTTACGGGAAACTTTAAATAGACTGCCAGATTTATAGGCGAATTTCTGTAGCTTTTTGCCGCAAAGTAATTGAAAGCGCGCGCGTTTTTTCTTTCCTTTTTGCTTTTTTTTTTCGATGTGTTCATTTCATTTACCAAGCCGCAGCGCTCGGGCCGCTCTGTTATTGTTGATGTTTGCTTGTAATTCGAGCGGCAACTGTTTTTGTTTTATTGCAATGCGTTCGGTTTCGGCTCCGGCTCCGGCTCCGGCTCCGGCTCGGGCACACGTGCGTCGACGTCGCGACGCAGTCAAGACCAGCGCACATTGTTGTGGTCTCTCTGGCTGCTTTGTTGTATGATTCTTATTACAATCAATTTTATTTATGTAAACTGTAGTTTGCCGACTAACTATAATATTTATATATTTGTGCTTTTGTGCTTGTAGAGGTGGCTTTGGAGGAGAGCGTCATGTGAAGCAATTGCCAACGGAACCACCATTTATTGCGTTCGTGGGCCATTTGCCACAGGGTCTCGTCCAGGGCGATGTTATGAAAATATTCAATAACTTCGAGGTGAAAAACGTGCGGCTGGTTAAGGATCGAGAAACGGATCAGTTTAAAGGCTACTGCTACGTGGAGTTTGAAACGCTAGACAACTTGGAACGAGCTCTGGAATGCGACGGACGTATCAAATTGGATGATCTATCGGCCCCGCTAAAAATAGACATTGCGGATCGCAAGAAAAATGACCGGTGAGTTACGTGTCCATAACAATATATATGTATATATATATATATATATCTACATATAGATACATATATATATACATATGAATATATGCGTAAACTGATTTTTGAATATCTTGTTATATAGCCCTGGTGGCGGCAATGGCGGCGGCATGAATCGCGATGGTCGGGATGGGTTCCAGAAGCGGGGACCACCGCGTCAGGGCGGCACCAGTCAATCGTATAGCCGAGGCGGCCCTGGCACCGGCGGTGGTCGCGAAGCCGGTGGGGGCTCTGGTAATCGCGGCGATAGTAGAGGTTCGTACAATGATAATTATGGTGGTCACAGTGATAGAAGTCGTGGCGGCGCCAGCTCCGGCATGAATAGAGGATACAATGGTAAAGCATTTTTATCAGCCACGCAAGTGTAACCTACTTCTTCAACCTCCAACCTTCAATACGTAGCTGCATATTCGTAGTCCTCAACAAAAAACTAAAATAAAAAACGTACCAACAATTGTAGTTGATTACAAATTCGCATGGACAACAAATCAAATCAAATAAAATCCACTGCTAAGCGTGACAACTAATGCGGTATTCAGCATCGGCCTCTTCCAATTCCACCTCTTTCAAGTCTCTTGGACTATATCCGCACCCATTTTGTTTGCCTTAGTCATATAATAGAAACCCTATTTAGTTCTTAGAGCTTTTTCGATTTATGGTTTGCCAGAATTGTCAGTTATCGGGCTCGGACTAAAGCGAAACCGGAACAGACATTAGTTTCTTGTTTATCTTTCTTTTCTCATTAGTGCTTTTCCTCTTATATTATAACTTTTATTATTTTGTTTTCTTTTTTTCTGGACGTTCTGCGTCTTTTATCTCCTCTTACTTGGTTTTATGCCGGAGCGGTTTTTTATCTTTTACCCTTTGTCTTTGCATTTGCATTTGCAGCTTTTTGTTTTGTATCTAAAGCCTGAGTTAAAAGCATTTTGCATCTCATATATTGATTTATATTCATATTTATCAGTATTCTTAGTATGATCTGAATTGATTTCCGAATGTAAATTGTAGCACGCTTCAATTAATTAATCAATCATCCAAACTGGGCTCGCATGCTGCTTGGCTCGATTCGTAGTGTAATACTAGGCTATATAGACGGCCCGTATCAATTGATGCCCAGCATATAATAATAATAATTAATAGTATATAATTCTTTAGATATGCAGCGATAGTGTAATTAATATGTGAATGTTCTTTGTAGATCGCCCGGCTAACCGCGGCCGTTATGGTAACTTCAACAATGACGAGAGATTCGATCGAAATCAGGATCGGGACCGCGGACAGCGGGAGGGCAGCTATGGGAATCAGTCGCGCGATGGCGACAGATATAACAATTTCAGTCGGCATCGGGATCGCGAGCGTACCCACTACAATCCCAACCAGCAGCAGGAACGTCCCACTGGCATTGGCGCCATCGGTAACAATTCAATAACATCTGAATCAGATTTGAAGATTGCTCATACTGAATTTCAAATTGCAGATGACACGGAGCGGCCACGCCTGCAGCTAAAGCCGCGTACAATTGCGGCGCCCATCAATGCGGTGGCAGAAACCAAACAATCGGCAACCATCTTCGGCAATGCCAAGCCGCGGGAAGAGAAACTGAAGGAGCTGGAACAGAACGTCAACCACAATGGCGATAACTAGATGGCGGCGGAGGTAGCGGCGGCGGCTCTGAAATCTTTAAATATGCCTAAATGATATTTAAACCAAGTAAAAAGTAAAAAGCAAAAGAAATTAAATGAAGCGGAAGAAGAAGAAGGAGCGACAAGTTAATGGAAATGATAGAGGCATATATCATTTGTGTGAGAGAGCGGCGTGCATATATATGAAGAGAACCGGATGATGTAGATGGAGATGGATGGAGAGATGGATGTGGAGATGAAAGCAAAAGCAAAAACAATACAAAATATAATTATAAAAAACTATGCTATATACCTATTATATAAAAAGCTATGTACTATGCATACATAATACACATAAACAACATACTTGGCTGGCCCTCCCCATGTCGGCCAACAAGCAACAAAGCAACTTAACAAACAAACAAACAACCAAGCAAAACGGAAACAAACAAATGGAATCACAGCAACAAACAATACGACAAAATACTTTCATGTGTGTTCGTTGGAAAGAGGAGCGAAACGAACTACAACAGCAACAGCAATAGAAGCCACATTAACAACAGCAACAACGGCCACAACATCATCATCAACAACAACAACAACAAGAACACAAACTCAACAACAACAACTGCAATGGAAAGTCTTTAAATGTTAGTGTGTAAGCAGCGGTAAAGTTAGAGCCGTGCATATAGCTATACAATATACAGTATAGCTCATATATGTGCGCTGCTATTTGTTAGTTAAGTAATGCATATGTAAACCAACAAAAAAAAAATTATATATAAAAAGTACGTTCTACCATTTAAGCGAAAAGTACAGAAAAACAAAAAACAGCAAAAACTAAGAAAAAAGTGAAAAATGACAAAAAAAAAAAAAAAATAAAAAATAAAAAAAAAACAAAAAAAAACTAAAATTTGACAAGCGTTCAGCGTTAGCAAGCAGGCAAGGCAGTTTATACAGTTTATATAGCAAAAATACAAGAAAATACTAAAAAAACGAAAAATAATTTAACAAAAAATGAAAAAAAAAAAAAAACAAAAATTAAAGATGAAAAAACGAACCGCAGTGAAATATAAAACACCAACTACGTACGTATTACAAAAACAAAATACATAACAGCAAACGAAACAAGTTGATATATAAATAAATAAAACACATAACTTCACACACACACATTATAATATATATATATATATATATATATATATATATATATATATATATATATATATATATATATATATATATATATATATATATATATATATATATATATATATATATATATATATATATACAATATATATATATATATATATATATATATATATATAGATGTATATGTATGTATATGCATATGTATATATATCCATATATACAAACTATGTAATCCAAGCAAAAAGTCGTAAGTCGTGAATTCAAAATATGACCACAATTCTGTTCTCTTAATTTTCTATCTCTCTTGTTTGTAATATTTTGTCTATATAATTTTTTTAAATTAAACATTTTGTTGAACAATTTTCGTAATATTGTTGTCGGCTTCAATTGGCAAATAAAAAGCAAAAATATATGAACATGGTCAGAGGGGAGGGGCACGGCATTGACAGCGGCAGCGGCGGTGGCATTGAAATACAATTTTTTTCTGTGTAGATAATTTAATGCAGGGCAAGCATATATATTAAGCGAAATATATCAATATATATATATATATATATAATTACATATGTATATATCTATTTTTTTTTGACGTGACAATTTTCAAATTATAAACTCAAATGTTTGCTCTTAAAACTTTTTTTTTGTATATTTTTTAAAAACATGTTCATTGAAACAAAAATAAAGTCGAAATCGTTTGATAACATTTTTGAAACTTATTAAGACAAACAAGATCTATTCGAATTTTTCTTTCTATTAAAGAAATAAATTATTTTCAAAATGTTGCCGACATATTTTGTTGCCCATTCTAATATACAAATTATTTTTGTTTTAGTTCATTAAAAATAAAAACTTTTAGCATAAAAAATAACAAATGTGGAAAAACTAAAAATTAAATTTGAGTATGGAGAAAAAACAGTTCGCCAACGTAACTGAGCACGCAAGCTATATATATATATATATATATATATATATATATATGTATAACGTAAACTTTTTATAATTTTAGCTCTAATATTAAACAAAGTCAAAGATTTACCTACTAAAGCGTAGACAAAACAAGTAGCAGCGGGCGAATAAGCAAATAAAAAAAAAAGAAAATAAATTAATATTTGTATTTAAATAACATTTAAAGTCCCCTCCAGAACGCAAGCAACGTAAAGTTTACATTTATTTAAATAACAATAAAAATATATACTTAACCGAAGTTTGTATGTAATTAAGAACTTTGATATATGCATTTTAAATGACGCCCAGTACGAAAATCTATGGAAAATTCAAGAAACAAGTGAAAACTTAATAAAAATAAACAAACAAAAAAAAAACTTTAATAGAATTTATACAAAGCAAACCAAAATAGCCGTTAAATTATGTCGTAATAAATATGAAAATGAATATGAATAAATATATATACATATACATATATATATATATATATATATATATATATATATATATATATATATATATATATATATATATATATATATATATTTAGGTTCAAGCTATTCGCATATACCATACAAAGTTTAGCAATTAATAATCTTAGCAAGGCAACAACAATTTCTATACATTATTAAATTAACAATGAATAAGAGAAATTAACAACTAAAACTACTACTAAAATAGTAATCAACAATAACTAAATATATAGTTTTATAATCGAATATCGTATTGAGATCCAAAACACGCGCATCTTTCTACTCCAGAAATAACATCAACTAAGAAAAAAAAGCAAAACAAACCTTAATTTAAAAATTCTTTAAATATATATATTATATTATATATATTTATTCTTCTTTTGCTATTTGAACATATATATATATATATGTATATATACTTACATATATATAAACAAATATATAAATTGTTTCTTTTTTTTCTGGATGAATATTTCGCCTTGACTCGTTTTCGCCTGGCGCCCAGCTTCAAGCAAAAAGTTCTGGCTGCTCCCAGTGCTGGAAATGTTTGTGCAATATCGATAGCAATTTAATATATCGGCATTTTGAATTTTTCTCAAATGATTTAGAGAAGCTTTGATTGTGGAAACTGGTTAAGTATGAGGTTAAATATATATATTTTAGATCGTGATATGCGTGACTAAGTGATGACGTCACGCGCTCATCACAAGCGCCAAGCACTTATGTAAATTATGTGTATGTATGTATGCACAAGTGCAGATATATATGTATGTACGTGTTAGTCAATATGCGTTGGTCAGTCTCATTTTATCACGGGGCCAATTGGAATGTAAGCCAAGCCCGCGCACATACACACACTTGCACATGCACATGTGTATGTATAAACAGAACAGTTGGCAACTCTGGAAGGTGTTTGGCGCGTCGCTGTCTCTGCCACTGCATGATGTCATCGATGTAGCACGGGCTGCCAATTACGAGACACACACACACACACACACACGCACATACAGGCATGCATAAAGAAGGATAAGTGCGTGAATAGCCAGCATATATATATACATATATGCATATACTTATATACACACATATGCAAGAATGTGTGCCAACAGCGAATCGCTAAAGCATGTGTGTGAGTGTGAAATATTTGGTTTGGCTTTTTGATGAATTTTTCAGCACTTGTCAGGTTTTTATTTTGTGTTTTGTTTTTGTTTTTTGCTTTTGTTTTTGGGTTGTGTGTTTTATTTACCGTTATCAGCGCGGGCGTAATGACGCCATTATAAGGCTGAAATATAACGGCAACAACACACAGAAAAGGCCATTCGATAGCATTAGGCCCGTGTGTGTGCGTGTGAGTGTGTGTGTGTGTGTGTGTGTACCCGCATAATTAATTGGCATTTAATTTGCATTTAAGCGTTGCTTATGAAAATCAATGGCAGCAACCCGCAGGCAATTCGCGCGCCGTTGTCCTTGCCAGCGACTCAGTCTTTTTTTGTTTTCTTTTGCTGCTGACAAGCTCAAAAGTCAGTTTAAAAACAAATCTTTTTCGAAGTGTCCTTAATGAGTCGATGAGGCACAAATACGACATTTTAAATAAACAATTCTCTCTCCATACCGTTTCCAATTGTGCCTGCACCGAATGTGTACAAAAATAAATGAAATATTTATCATAACCTAACTATTTTATTTTAATAGCTTATGCACTGTATCATAGCTTAAGCACACGACTTACTTTAGTCCACTTTCCTTTGTAAAGTACCCACTAGATCCACTGAACCACTTGCTTAAACGAAGGACCCGCTGTGGTCCTATATAATAAAGTAATAAAGTACCTATTTCAGTCCGCTTTCAAAACCTAAGTAACAATCATGGTAGAGTTCACCGTACCATTGCCTAAATAGCGCACCAACTACTTATATGTGGGAATAAAGGTACGTGCTCGGTGTACCTTTGCTAATTATTAGATCGACAATCCTTAGCTTGGGCGTCATTCAAGTCTACAAAGTGTACTATCCCCTGTTAATGCTGCTGACTTTCCATAAACAGTATAATCCGCTTATATCCGGAAGATGCTATAACCATTCAGTTTGTGTTGGGACCAGAATTTTCGTCGCAAAAACCGTACGGACGCCATAAGTGGAGTCGCTATAACCGGATTCTACTGTACTTGTAGCTATTCTCTCTCCATACTCGTATTGTATTTGTACCTATTTTGTTAAGCTCTACATAAGTTAAGTGTCGTCTTTTTGGTACACTTAATGCCCGCTTGATCATCTCTAACTCTGTAGGTACCATTGCAAGTTATTGTTGGCTTCTTATACACTTTCTATAATGTGGAAGCCAGTTCGGGAGCCATACTTGCACGTGCCTTATATATGTTAAGTGTACCATAACTGCAGTTGTATAGCTCATCAGCTCCTGTGCCTGCGTCCTTTGTGGTGCGATTTCAGGTTAACTGTAATTAAAGTACCTTTTTTGGTACACATCCTTCAGTGATTTGTGGCAAATCGAGATTATGTAGAGCACAACATTTGTATGTTGTAGCTTTCTTGTTGATTGTACCATTGCGACTCTTCATCGCCTGTACCTGTGCCTGTTGTGGCACGACTTAAGCTCCAACCAATCGCTGAGTTCACACACGGCTCTTGTGGATGGCATGTGGAACGTAAGTGGCAATTTGCATGGCCAGAATTTCGGCGGCTATTCCGTTCATCGCCCGCAGCGCATTGCAGTTAACCCCGAAAAACAATGAAGCAAATGGCATCAGCAGTCGCACAAGACACACAAGCATAAACAAACACAGAGAGAGAGAGAGCGAGAGAGAGAGAGAGAGCGAGACACTTTGCACGTTGTGCTCCATTTAGAGGCTGTTTTGCCCGAGTGCCTGCCAAAAAATCAGTCAACTGCATGCAGCAAGCAGTTGAGCAAATCGCGTGCCGTACATTTCATCCGAGCCACCCAGCTCCAGCCCCAGCCCCATTTCCAGCCCCGCCTTTATCCTCGCCCACCCGGCTTGGCTTGGCTGGTGCAGCTGCACTGGCACATGTTGCTTTGCTGATGCGGCCCGCAATTTGATGTCTGCCCCACAAATTGACTGTGGCGCAGAGTTGAGCGTCAAGCGTTTGGCTTTGTGGCATTTCGATGATTTCTGCTAACACCAAGCACCCAACCAACAAGCCAAACCAAACCTGGCACCCCCTCACCCCCTCACCCAGCCACCATAGCCACTCCAACCAGCCCATCGCCCACTCTCCCAGCATATTCTGCGGACTCTAATCGCGTGCCTGCTGCACATTTTAGCGCTCATTGTCGGGCATCGTTGTTCTTATTGTTCTTGTTGTTGCTGTTGTTGCTGGTTGCCAAAGCAACGCACTGAAACACGAAACGAAATGCAAAGCAAACAAATAATAATAAAAAATACAGAGAAAAATTGCAAAAATTAAATGAAAGAAAATTTCTATAAAATAGCAAAAAAAAAAAAAAAAACAGGGAAATAAATGACTGCACGGTAATCGGCCAAAGCTCTGGGTTGGAGTGACTGCGGCAGGACGAGGAGATGAAGGAGCAGCAGAAGCAGGAGCAGCAGGAAGAGTAGCAGAAGCAGCAGCTGCTGCAGTAGGAACAGGGGGAGCAGCAGGAGCAGGAGGACTACCAGCAGCAGCAGGAGCAGCATTGGGTGCAAGAAGCAGAAGGAATGGTAGGGAGCAGTAGGAGCAGCAGGAGCAACAGGAGCAGCAGGGGTGGTAACAGCAGCAGGAGCAGCAAGAGCAGCAGCAGCAGGAGGGACAGCAGCATGGGCGCGATTGAGGCAGCATTAGAGTTCTGGATTAGGATCAAAGCGCGTTGGCGACTGCCTTGAAGCGTGAACTTTGGCAGCTGAATGTGGGGATCATGAGCGGGCGGACGGACGAGCTGACGGATAGATGGATAGACCGATAGATGCAGATGCATAGATGAACAGATGAATGACCTGACGAATAAGGAGATAAACGAATGAATTGACACACGGGCGGGTAGATAAATGGTCGAACGGGCGGACGGGTATGTAAACGACGAAAAGATTAACAGACGGATGGTCGAATGGGGAGATGCACTAAAACCAAAATACTCTTTTAACTTCGCGAAAGTGTATAAGTGCTGTAGCTTCAATTTGGCTTATTATTGGCTTAGCCAGTCAACATGTGTCGCATTGCCGCTTGCTTCCTTCCAGGAATCGTGAATCGATTTGGCTAATTGCTGTAAACATGGAGAGGGTTGATTTCCTGCCTGACTAAGTTAGAAATAGCCCCAATGAGCTGTCATTTGACGTAGATTATAATGAATGATATATATATATATATATATATATATATATATCTTTATATTTATCAGCATTCCTCTAGTTAATTTCGAGTCGTTTCTTTTTGACAAAAGGCAGTTTTCAATTTTAAAATAAATAAAGCAATTGTAATGCATGAATGGATTCACACACACACACGCACATATACAAAACACACGTGTATATTATGCGTAATTACAATGACGATGGCGATGGCATAATTAGCCTTGTTATATTTACTATGGTGTTTGCTGACTCTCGTTGCTGTTCCCGCCGATGGCTCGCCCAACTGACAGCGACAACAACAACAGCAACAGGAGGCGAACACGCGCAGCTCATAAACCAAATTTATGTACATTTAGACTCTATACCATGGCACTGCGAGCAGGTAAACCACCTGCCTGCCTGCCTGCCTGCCTGCCTCCTGCCAGCCGCCTCCTGCTTTGTGCCAATGAGCCAAGTGCAGAAGGAAACGGAAAAGTTGAATAATGTAAGGTTATGTTAATACGCGTACACGATGACAGAAGGACGAGTACAGGGCGCAGCGACATTTCAGGTGTACATTACACACACACACACACACACACACACACACACTATGCCATTGGCTGGCGGTTAGAGGTCAACCTGCCCGCTACCCGAATAGCCACGCCCATAGTGGCAAAGCAAACGCTGCAATCCATCAAAATATCGGTTGAAATTAGACTTACAAATGTTAATCTCGATTTGAATCGAGTCTAGTCAAGGGAGGCATCAATTCAGTTATCTGTTTCGCCTCGAAAACTTGGACTCGGATTGATGCAGTAAAGGAATATTGAATTTGTACAGCCATTTCTCGTAGAATACATTTCGTATTACTTTCCATGTTCCATAAACTATTCACTTTTTGTTTATCTATTTAGTATTACTCCTATATTCACATATATATACATCTATTCATATATCTATTACGAGTATATATTTTTATATACGAAAACCTTTGGAACCACCTCGGTGTGACACTAACCCAATTCATTTTGATTTCGACGTTAGCTTTTCTAGGCCGATGATTCAAGTTTTTGCTGCGTTATATTTGCGTTTCATTTTATAGCCCTGGAAACGCCCACAATTTAGCTCAATGACGCAGCTGAAAATTAAATAATCGAACTCATTAAAACTACTATTGAAAAATGCCCCCAAGAATAACAAATTTTTATTGAACATTTTATTGCTGATGAGCTCATTTCGAAGTGCTTGAGATGTTTACATTTTCAATATGCTAATGTTTCGTACAGCTTAAAGGTATTAGCTGCAGTGCTCTAAAGTTAATATATAAATATATATATATATATATATATATATATATATATATATATATATATATATTACGATAAAAATTCAGATACGACATATATAAAGATTCAGAGCTTTCACTGTATCGATCTGAATCTTATATATGTCGTATCTGAATTTTTATCGTCATATGGGCTACCTTCGTCTATATCCTCAATATTGAATTAATCGAATGATCAGAAGTAAGTAAATACATAATAATCGATAAATATCGATATCAATATATATAAGAAAATACGCTGTAGAGCTCGAGTTGCTGGCTTCAACTTCATATTAAGTATTCTATGTCTGTAGAAAATTTGTCTCTACTAATACTGTATTATATATATTATAATATGTTCGTGTAGATGATTTGCACTTGTCATTTTCTTAAAGGTTTGTAAACTTTACTTATTCCTTAAATTGATCAAAAGTTCTTTAAGCATTTTAAAAGAAATACTGGATTTTTGGTTACTTGTGCTTTTTTTTTATATGGATAAATGTGGGCTAAAATTTGTCAGCTATAAGACTTTCCCACAGGTTGAACTACTCCCATTTCCTATGCAATTGTATAGAGAGTCTAAAATATGTGAAATTGGTGCTATATATCTACTATTTATATATATATATATATATACAATGGATAGCTCTGTATATGTATATATATATATGTGTATTTTATATAGTTCAAATCAGGCTTGGCTCGTTAAGAAAATCTGTAGTAAAAAAGCCATAGAACAAACTCAAATATTTGCATGCATATAAATCTATATAGATATTTCTTTGTCTTGCGCTGTATATATATGTATATATAGAGTGAAAGACGATATATCTATATATATATGTATATTTTTGTTATGGGTTCTTGTCTTTCAATCTCATTTGCTTGGCAACAGAGCTAAAGAAATAAAATGTTGACCAATGTGTGGTTTATGTCAGTTGACTAAACTCTATATAAAACTGTCTATAGGTATATATAGAGGTGTGTGTGTGTGTGTGTGTGTGTGTGTGTGTGTGTTATATTGTGTTTGTGTGAACAAAGGTGCGGAAATTTAGTCGTACTTGACAATGTGATGGACGACAGATAGCGCGCTGCATTGCACACCCGGCAGCCGCTCGCGTCCCCCGTCGCCTGCTGCTAAAGGATTCGCAGCTGCCAGGCGTTGCCACTGTCAGAATGTCGTCATTGTTCATTCATGAAATGAGCGCTCTTTTTACTTCTGTCCCAACATCAGCAGCAGCAACAACAACAACAACAACAGCAGCAGCAGCAGCAGGAGAAGCAACCGCAATGGCTGCAAAAAAAAAAATGGAACAAAAAGCAGTAACAAAAAAAGCACGAAAGACGCGCGTGGCAAAGGAGTGCTGGATAAATATATATATGTATGTATATATGTATGTGTATGTGTATGTGTGTGTGTGTGTGTGTGTGCGAGGACACTGCGAGGACGTACGTGCGACTTTGTTGGCCCACTGAAGTTTTTGTTGTTTTGTTTGCCGCTTCTGCTGCTGCTGCTGTTGCGGCAGTGTTGCATGCTACGCGAACACACACACACACGCACACACACCCATACACACACACATTGTATAGCGAGCCCACATCACACAAACGATTTGTATGAGTATTTGCCTCGTTCGCTGACATCATCCGTAGTTCTCTATTGCCAGTCCACACACATTTATACACTCACACGCGCATACATATATAGATATGTACATATATATTATAGAGCGCGAGCACAGCTCGCATTGCTCATACGCCATGTTGCCCAACACACAGACTGTAAGCTAATATGAGTGGGCGGGGCGACAGCTGCCGCTGCCTTTGCCTTTACCCTTACCTCTGCCTCTGACTCTGCCCCTGCCTCTGCCCCTGCCTCTGGCGCTGTTTGTTGGTATTGTTAATATTCGAGCTGGAAATGGTCCTTACTCTTCTTCTTGCGCTGACTGCAACTTTTCTACTTAAACTTCGACTTCTTCTTCAGCTTCTTCTGCAGCTTCTCCTTCTTCTTCTTGTTTCATAGCATTCTTTTGAGCTGCATTCATTGGAATTTACTTTTTGCTCTTTGATGATTGACCAATAGAGGTAAAAGTTCACATTGCAAATCGTTTTACTAACGATATCCTTGATTATAATAGAACAACAAAGGCTTACAATAGACTTGAACAGCGCAGACAAAGTGTGCGTGTGTGCGTGTGTGTGCATGTTTGTTTATTTGTATATACACTTTGTTCAGCATCAGCGCCAGCTTGTCTGAACTGATGTCGCACAGACTAAAAGCTTTTCCCTTGGGTCCTAACCGGCTCGCCTTATCTGATTGGAATTGTGTGTGGCAGCTTTCCGCAGCGCCTTTCTGTGTGATTTTCATGAACTTGGATAAACATTTAATTAGGAAGCATTATTCGATGGAGAGAACTTGCACACTTTAAAGTTTAACTGTGTTTGGGGTTCTCTTTCTCTGTCACTCTTGTTCTTGAGCTTGATAGCATCTTCTTTCTGTTATGTCGCTCCATCTTCCATTCCCTTTGTGATTCAGGCTCTTTCACACTATTTTACTCTTCATTTGATTAGGTCTCTTTTATTTTCTATTTCTTGCTCTGCCTTTCTCTTACCCTCCTTCCCTCTTTTTCTCTATACCGCTTTGCCACTATCTGTCTCCATCTTTATTGTCGTTTTTTCTCTCTGTCCTTTTTATCCCGCTCTATCTCTTTCGGTTTCTCTTTCTCTCTCTCTCTTACCGTAAATTTATTCTCTTTCTCTATCTTTTTAATTGCCTTTTTGAAGATTTACCTAATTTTACTTTGTTTCTCCCTGTTTTCTCTCTCTCTTTCGCACTCGCTCTCTCTTTAACTCTTTAATTCTCATTCAGTCATTCCCAGAATGAGAGCTAGAGTAGAGAGTAGAGCGAATGAGACAACCTTCCATTTACCCTTTTTCTGTTTCCCTCTTTCTCTCTCTGTCTCCCTCTCTCTCTTCCCATAGTGCTCGCTTCCTCAATTTTTGTACTCTCTCTAGAATCTTCTTGATTCTTCCATTCTTATTATTTAACATTTAACATTTAAATATCCTTCTTCTCTTCCTTTTCTTTCTAGGCCTTTCTTTGCAAGTCTCATAGAGCTTCATATTATTTCTCCTACTCCTCCTACTTATTTCTTAGGCTCGTATTTGCTGTTAAGTCTTTGCTGAAGCTCGAACTGCCTTCGATATCATCGACAAGGAACGTTTGAATTTAAAATGACTTTTCTGCCAGTCTGGAGCATGTTTCCCTGTGAGATGTCTTCACTCACATGACGAGTGCACATCGAATAGATGTGATCCATAAAAATGTATAATTTATACGATGAGACGGTTTAATGGGGGCTTCTAAAGCGTTCTGTTTATGACGGGTCATTGCTAATGGGGCTCAGCCGTGCCTCGTTAGAATGGGGCCAGAGCTGGGCAGGCCATGCCATGCCAGACCAGGCAGGTGTGGGAGCGCTGTCTAGGGTACATTTAACAGTTAAATGTGCTGGATCGCGCACCTGTCTTAATTGTTCTGTGTCGTTGCGGTCAATTAGTTAGGAATGCAGTGGCTTTCAAGCAACAACAACAACAATAACAACAAAAGGAGAAATGTTGCTTCCAAGGCTTGTCCTGGGCGCGAATGCGTGTTCATTGCGCAAATAGCTGAATTGAGCATTCTGTGTATGTGTGTGTGTGTGCGTGGTACTGTGTGGGTGGTTGGGTGGTGCTAGTCACCGGCATAGTGCATAGGCAGCGGTGCATGCTGTGGTGCACGCGCACCTGGTCAAAGCGACGGCCAAGTTGCAAAGTCACAAAGTTGTTCGAGCGGTCAGACTGGCAGACGGACGGACGGACGGACGGACGGGTGGACGGTCGGGCGGCGCTGTCTTTGCAAAGGCAAAAAATGCCTGAAATGCCTTTGCGCCCTGACGTATGCAGCACATTTGCCACAATTTTCCACATTATTTTCGTAGTTTTTCCTTCGTCTTTTCCAATTTTGTTGAGCCTGCTGTAGCACTCTCGCTCGCCGCACTCGCCTATGCTGCTTGCCTGCCTGCTGGCCGTGTGCGCTCGTTATCCTGGGCCTGTCCCAATGACCGAGTGTCGCACACGCGCGCTCTCTCTCTCTCTCTCTGTCTGTCTTTCTCTGTCTCTCTGTTGCTCTCAAGCGCCCCTCTCGCTCTCTATCTCTCTCGCTCTCACCGAACGGCTCCAAGAAAGTGGCACACGCCGTACGCCCCACAAACGATGCCCGATGCCCGATGCCCGACGCCGAAGGCTGCGGCCCGAGCCACAGTCGCTCGGTCGGCCCATTGCCGAACGGCCAACTGAACGAAAGTCGCACTCGATGAACGCACACGCGCTGCGGCAGCTGACAGTTTCAGTGAACCACGGAGACGAACGGATTACGGGTAACCCAAACAGCAGCCAGCATAACCAAACAAAAAAGAAAGAAAAAAAAGAGAAAAGAAAAAACAGAAAAAGAAAATCAAATCAAATATAAAAGAAATATAAATAATACAGATGAATCCAAAAATAAACTAATAATAGCTAATGCAAATATTTAACAAACACTTCAAAAACACACACTTGATTAAAGTACACGCAAATCCTGTGCTGGCCGCACTCGATAACTCCCGATTCCGAGTCAGAGTGCTCAGCGCTCAGTCAGGGCTGGCAGGCTAGTTCGAGCAAAAAAGTGACCGAAATTCGAGTTGAGCTAAATATGTTCGCCGCAGCAAGCAGCACAGAGTCTAATATAGATATATATGTATATATATATCTTTGTAATATATGATATATATGTATATGATGATTCCTATATTTTTTTGAATTTTTTTTGTACTCGTCTAAAAGGCAAACTCAGTGCACAGGCAGCAAAACGCTTTACATAAGTTCTCAAAGTTCCTTTTGTAATTTTTTTCCTTTTTTTTTGTATTTTTTTCAAGTGCTCGAAAAGGAAGAGAAAAGAGGAAATCAAGCAAAACATATAGACGAAAATATGTGTATATATATACATATATTTTAGATGTAAATATATTTAATATATATATATATATATATATATATATATATATATATATATATATATATATATATATATATATATATATATATATATATATATATATATATATATATATATATATGTATATCTATCTAATAATTCTTGTTGTTGTTGTTTGACGCGCGTGCTAGTGTTTGTCTGTGCGTTCTCCATGCACATGTGTGTCCCTCTCTCTGTGTGTGCGAGTGTGTTTGTTTCGAAAACGTGGCGTATACTTGATGTGGCCATACAAAAGATTGCGTATACGCCTCGACTGCATGTGTGTGTCTGTGCTAAATGCGAATGCATAACTTGCATTTGTTTGAAACGGCAGCGAGGGCAGCGCTTAAGTAGGCAACGAAAAATGTACAAACACACACGCACAAGCATACACACGCACACCCAAACACACAAACACACAGAAGCACGCACGCACGCACGCCGTGTGTGTTTTTGGAGTGCTTTTGAAGTGTTCCCTTTGTATGCGTGCGTGTGTGTGTGTTTGGACTTTCGATTTTTCGTGGCTTGTCTTCAACTGATTGTTGTTGCGCTGAGTCCTGTGCTTGGCTGCTTGCTTAGTCTCTATGTATGCGTTTGTGTGTGTGTGTGTGTGCCTATAACTGTTTCTGGCATATCCCTTTTTTACAAGCGCGCATATGCCCTGTGCCTGTGTGTGTGTGTGTGTAAGGCAATGCCAACAAGCAGGACGACGTCTGCGCTGGCACGAAACTCAACTCAACACAACTAAGCACAACACAGCAGAGCAGAGCAGCGCGAAGCGGGGCAGCACACAGTTCAACTTAACTCAACTCGAAAAAAAAGCCAGCGCCAAGCCGAACAGTCGTACACCCTGCACGACATTGGGTAGGGCACCGCACAGTCTGTCACTCAGTCAGTCTGTCAGTTCGTCAGTCTGTCAGTTAGGCTGGCAGCGCTGGCGCCTCGCTAACTGGCTAAACTAAGGCAGCATGTAAGCCAACCAACCCCTCCCCTCCCCATTACAAAGTGCGAGTGAGAGAGAAAGTGAGAGAGAAAGAGAGAAAGAGCGAGAGAGAGAGAGAGAGAGAGACAGTGGACCGTACCCTAGACGCCCCTACGCCTCTGGCAGCGCAACACGCGCGTGTGCCATATCGCGTTTTCTGCTGTGCGCAAAAAAGAGCCGAGCGACAAACGAAAACGACGAACGGCGAACAGGCAACTGGCAACTGGAAAAGGAAAAGGCACAGGGACACGGACACGGACGGGTACGGAGACTGGGACAGGGACTGGGGCAGGGACACTGCTGCCAGCTGAGGACGAGGGCGAGGACGACGAGCCTTTGCTGGGCAGCAAAAAAGAAAAAATTTGCCTGAATGCCGTCGTCGTTCGTTTCTCCTACTTTCTGCTACTCTGACAGCCAACGAAAATTGTGCAACGCTTTTGAAGTTTGTTTGCTTGTCTAGCACGGCAGCAGCAGCAGCAGCAGCAGCAGCAACAACAAACATTCGCATTCAGAATTTCGCCTGCAGCGCAAAAGTATGCAACAGAATTTTTTAAATAAGCCAAGCGCTCAATGGTGTTTGCTTCCTCACCCCGTTTCGCGACAGCACTTCAATAAATTGTAGCTCCAGTTTTAGCTCTAGTTTCAGTTTTTATTGAGGCGACATACTGACGGTACACACACACACACACACACACACACACACATATATATATATTTATATATATGTATGTGGCAAAGCCAATAAAGTTAATGGCAGTTTCTAATGAGCAAATAGTCGCCTCTGGTCGCATTCGATTGAGTCCAACCAAACCGAGCTGCTGGCCTCTCGTTTTATATAACAACAATGTGAGCCAAAATGCTAAAAAAATCAAAACACACACACGCAACCCGGAAAGCAATTGGCTGCAATATTTGTGCATAGCTATTTGCTGTATGAGAAAAAAGTGATGCATACTTGCGGGCGCAGCTTGAAAATCCAAGCAGCTTACAGCTGAATAACTCAACTCTTCCTCTCGCCCTCTGTCTCCCTCACTCTTGTGCCTTGGCTAAAGAAAAAGAATTTTCACATACTTTGTGTGAGTTCATTTATTTGCCAGCGACTTTCGGGCGCTTAAAAATATATAAATATTTACATATATATGCATATACATATATATGTATATACATTTGGCAAGCTGTAGCTGCCCAAAGGTTACCCAGTTCGCTGGCCCATGTGCGTGTGCTCATTTGGCTTGTCCATTGTCCGCAGTTGATTGTTGCTATTCAATTGGGTTTTCTTGTTCCGCTGCTGATTGTGTTGTTGGCCGTGCTAAATTTACATAACGTAAATGCGGCATAAATAAATTATTAAATACGTGTGCACCAACAATGGCTTGTATGTGGACAGCACCAAAAAGGACACATGCCAGCCACCCACACACACGGTGTCAGAGCCACGCTTGTTGCCCCAGAATGTATGCTATAGTTTCTGTGTGACAGCCCACAGGCGTTTGCCATAATCCCATTTCCCTCTGATTGCCCGGCCAAAATTTCGATTCCGTAACGATTTCACTGAATTACGCGTGTGTGTGACAGAGTGTTTCTGTCCGTCTGTCCGTCTGTCCGTGTGTGTGTGTGTGTGTGTGTGTGCACGTATACCTCGCGCAATTGTAAGATTAATGGAATAAGCTGAAAAGCAGCAGTAAATGATTTTTGCTGCATTTTCGTAATTTGCATTCGCAAATGTCCCTGATTAATTACACTTTCGAACACATTCTGAATATGAATTGTTTGCAGAAATGCGCAGAGATTTATTACGAAGGATATTCATATATGCATGCATTATCTCTTGCCAGTTTGGCAACAACATTTTCCGCTTTTCGCTGAAATCAGCTTGAAGCAGATCAAATTGCTTCACTCGAACGCCCAAATGCTTTGTCTAATATCAGGCTTAAGGTGATTTAGCGAAAATTTGAATACGAGCTCAGAATTATTTCCCTCGCTCCGGCTTAGCGCTGCAAATCTGTTCTGCATGCGCTCATTTCACATTATGTATGAAATATACATAATATTTGGAAAGTATTAAGCATTTAATTAGAGCATTTTGCATACGAGCTGAGTGAACATTTGTGTAAAGCAATTTTCTCCTCCTGTTCATGTGGCTGTTGAGTTTAATTGTGCTTCGTCTAAGTCAAATGGAACTTTCTATACAATTAGAGTTATTTGTGTGTGTTAGTGTGTGGGCCATGATTTGAGTGCAGTGGCCAGTGGCTAGTGGCCAGTGGCCAATGGCTGGCAGTGGCAATTAAATGCAATGTGGAGCGGATTAGCAGGTCATAATGATTTGTGATAATGGCTGGGCTATTTTTATAGGGCATATATGTTATAATGGGCCGTTGGCTGCGGCTGCGGCTGCCAGAATGGTTAAGGCACCGCACGGCACGGCACGGCACGGCAGGGCAAGGCGAGGCGAGGCAAAGCATGGCGCGGCACGGCCTAGTCAGACTGGTGCCAAGTGTTTCAGCATGCTTTGCGACTTTGGCCGCTGTTGTTGGTGTTGCGGCGAGTTGCGGCGAGAGCTGGCCACCAATTTGATGACCTAAAAATAGCATAAGAAGTCAAGTCACTAAGGCATGCGGCGAGCCGCGAACAGCGGCAAAGTAGCACAACAAAAGTTGTGTTGACAACGGGCGAACGGGCGAACGAACGAACGAACGAACGAGCAAATGAACGAACGGATGAGGAGGCAGGTCGGCGCAGGCGAAACGAAACGAAACGAAACCAAATAAAACGAAGCGAAGCGAAGCGAGAGCGCGCAGCGAATTCGTTGTCGCGGCAAAAGACGGCAGCGAGAATTTGCTGCAGCCTT